>SNQJ01S0026576.1:73434-85723 GCA_010110895.2 Picea sitchensis
GTATTGCTCTTTAGCCAAGGAAAAAGCTCGCATATTATGCTATTCAGCGAGGAGTTGTTTTTCATTTATCTCCTTCCGCCCATAATATTTAACGCCGGGTATGTTAGCACTAATTATGATTTTTTCTTTCGGGTAAAGAAAACATATTTGTTTTTTCTTAATTTATACGTTAAACTCCCCAACCCACAGAGAGTCACCAACACATCATATCTGGTTATACCATTATGGCATTACATATAGATTTTTCCTTCATACCCTTCATATTGAAACATAAAACTGACTTGCTATATAACGAGACCTATAGACATATAATTTAACATCCCAGTACATCTAGTCGAGTGGGTTAGCTCGCTCAATTGGTTTGAATGGACCGTTTTCAAGGTGGGTTTCGCCGCGAGGTATTCGGTTCTAGTCTGGATGAGGTTAGATTCTGGCAGAGTCCCATTGGGTTACCAGTTATTGTGATTGGTGGTTGAACCGTCTTCCATCTGGATATTCTGGGTAAGGAGGGGTTCCGTGAGGTTTTCCTTTAAAAAACAGATGACAGATGGCTTTAGACCAGATACAAACAGCATAATGAAAGTGTAAGTATCCAGACAGAAGGTAATGACGAGCCTTAAACACCCAAGGAGTGCTTCTTCTTTTATGGGCCCGAGGGAATTTCTTCTTCTATGTAGACTGGGGTTTCCTGCTTTTCCATATTCCGCTAGATACTCCGGGCATTTCTCAATGCTTTGTTCGAGGGTTTGGCCTTCGTTCCGGTCTTTATCCACTGCTTAAAACTAGTGCAACCAGTTTCTCGAGCTGGGAAACCGTTTTCTTTCAGAATTTAGCTTGCCAGTTTGTGTTCCTTTCATCCCTGTCTCAGAGCCTTCTCTCAAATTCACCTACAGCATGATACAGCGAATCCACCGTGGCCCAAGCTCTCTTGGCTGTGAGAGCCAGGATTGGACGAGCTGGCATTATATCCCTGATGCTCCATGCAGGTCTGAAACCTCTCCTTTGACTCAAATGAGCCATCATATTTAGCCTCAGATGCTACAGCTGCTGGTGTTTAGCATCTCACCCCTTTACCAGATTCGGCTATGCATCCGCTGGATTGAGAGCAGGAGAAATAGAAGATAGAAACTAAAACCGTGAAAAAACCTGCTAAATTAAATGAGAAATGAATGCAAGAGAAGGTGTTGGAATAATCCGCCTGCATGCCTCTTGCTTGTATGTCTCAGAGTGTTCCCTCAAATTCACCTACAACATGATACAGCGTATCCACTGTGGCGCAAGCTTTCTTCGGTGTGAGAGCCAGGATCAGAGAGAGCTAGCATTATATCCCTGATGCTCCATGTTGGACCAAAACCTCTCCTTCGACTCAAATTAGTGATCAGATTTAACCTCAGATGCTACAACTGCTCTTGTTCGACATCTCACCTCTTTACCAGATTCGGCTATGTTTGATCAGGTGACTGAGAGGAGGAGAAATAGTAGATAGAAATTGAAGCCATGGCAACTCCGTCCTTGCAACCAGAAAAAAACCTGCTAAATTAAATAAGAAATGAGTGCAAGAGAAGGTGGCGGAATAATCCGTTGCTAAATTAAATAAGAAATGAGTGCCAGAGAAGGTGGTGGAATAATCCGCTTGCATTCCCCTTGGTTGTATGGCCAGGTGATCCTGCTGCCAACCCAATCTGTTGATGTGCATGCTCTTTTAATGCCAAGTAGAAGTCCCATCAAAGTTTTGAAATATAGCTAGAAGGACATGCTAGAAGCCCTAGGTTAATTTATGGGGCCTGTGGAGACATACTATATATTTTGATACTCACTACATCCTATAGGGTTATATAGGGCTTCTTATGGAGTCATGGATTATAGTATGTCAAAAAAGAGAGCATTTGATACTCACTACGTCCTATATATTTTAACAATGATTTTTTTTCATAACAATGGTTGTTTTCAATCTTTGTTACCATTTGTCATTAATTGAAATTAATTTATATTTAATTTTATTAATGTTTTTATGACTTTATTTTATATTTTATTTTATTAATGTTTTTTCACGGTAGAGAGAAGCTACCACATAGCCCTTGTCTAATCAAACTTTTTTTACTTTGTATTTAATGATTTCAAATCCCATGCATGCGTGTGTGATGATGTCATAATGTGCTTGTTAAATCTACATTTAATTGTATTGATGTTGTTTAACATGTGTTTCCCAATTACCTCGCCATCCTTATTACATTTGTAGTTAAATTTATCTAACTTGGCAGGGACTGCGTTGCCATGCAACCCTTGTTTAATTTTAAGTTATATTGTACACAAAATTTAGAATATTCTAGAAGAGCGATGAGGACATCATGTGAATCCATATGAATTTAATATCATCATTGAATGCATTTATTCATGTGTACATCATTCATATGAAAATAAATTTATAGTGAGGAGTTGAATATTATAATATTATCGTCCTTCTAATAAGTCCACGAACCTCTCCTCCCTTGATGTTGACGTTGAGTTTATCAAGTCTATTCGGTGGGAAAAAAATAGTTTTGATTAAGATAAATAAAAATTTAAACCTCCTTATGGCATGCAGCTCAGACCTGCATACGACACGCAACTTAGACCTGCAACCCAGACCCGCATACGACACAAAACCTTAACCTACATGGGATTCCATGTGTTTCCATTCCCTCTCTTGGCAAAATAAAAAAAATAAAGAAAACTTGAGACCCTTCAACCCTAATCTTCGCCTTTCCTCCCCACTTCGCTCATTGTTTGGTTTGAAGAGCATGATACCAAAGCTCTCCGCAGTTCGCTTGGTAAACATTTTATTGTCAGATTCGACAGAGGCACGCACAACCATGGATTCTAGTGTGTAGTGGTCACCCCTTTGCTTCCCTATGCCTCCAAGAGTAACATGGTGAAGGATCGAAATGCTGTTGTCGTTGCTTGTCCTCTCACAGATGACAACTTCGGTATCGTGGTCAAAGAGGACCCCTTCCCTATTTTGGTCGTTGGATGGATGTCCATGGCGAACACCTCAGAGATCCTACTCTGGATCACTAGGAGGTCAATGAGATTCGACCCTGAGACCACAACATCTGTGCCACTTGCTGCGATTGGAAGGCCACGAAACCCTTGAAATTGAGCATACACTGGCAATAGGAGTTGCAGGAGGGGTCTTTTTCTCTCACCTTCCTCATGTCGGTTTGAATTGTGTCATGGATTTCAGGATCCTCCATGAAGACATCCATGACCAGATTGTAGAGGAGCGTGTTGAGAAATCAATGGCTTACATTGTTCCTGGCAGCACGAGTTTGAGCAGATTTATCTTTTGAAGCATGCATTCTATAGGACAACAATTATGCAATTAAGTGTGCCTTCTTGAAGGATGGCTTGATATAGGTTTAATATTTCAGTTTAAAAAAGGAATTTGTGGGGTTTTTTTTATCCACAAAATCGTAAACCTATAAGGGAACGCTGGAAAGCCCACTTACAACCACTAATTTTTTAGTTAACACTGAAATAATGTTAAGAGAATGTGTTCTAGTGGTCATTTTTGGCCAGTTTTTGATAGACCACAGTAGAAACAACAGTAATATAACTGTTGTAGTAATTGTTTTTAGGAAATTATATGATACATTGTAAGTATACAATAGTGTTTTTCCCAGATCATTGTTGATTTACATGCAATCAAGTTTCCATATTCAGTAGATAATGAGTTTGTGGGCAGTTTGAACAGGTTTATATATCTAACTGTCTTAATTTTGCTATGGGACGAGTGCATGTAAGGTTGACTGCCACATGCAAGCAGGTTGTCTTGAGTTGGTCTTCAATTCTTTTTCATGCACAAATAGGGTGTATTTATTCTTTTTCTTCTTTCTTCTATAAAAGAAGTGTGGAGGCTTGTAAATAATGGTTTCTAAGTTGCAGGTTACATGCTATCTTAGGAACTGGTTTTCACAACTAAGTGGTTTTTCAAGCCCTATGTTTCAGTTTTGAAACTGGGCTCTGATACCATTTGTAAGGCCTTCTATTTCATGGCCTTAATAAAATAATAAATATCTCCTAATCTCCTACTAAAATAACTACAAATTAGTTCATGGTTTTCTTTCATGATTTTCTTATACCAGGAATAAACAACAACAACATAATAACAATAAAAACATAACAACAACAACTACAACAACATAATACTGACAGATCAACTAGTAAAATACATACCTCTACCTGCAGGTTAGTTGATTTAGTCCCTTTTTTGTTTGTTCATGTTCTTTCCCAAAGTGCCCAAACTTTAACCTCCCAACCAACTAGGAACAACCTCTCCGACTCCCTAGCTCCAGGAATCCTTGTGGTTTCCTAGCCCCTAAGCCCAAAGTTCCCAGCAACAACAGTGCCCTGTAAAATCTCCCCAAAACAATCTCTATCCTCCAATTTCATCCTTCTTCCCCTTTCTTTCAGAATTTCCTCCTTCCTTCTTCTTCCCCATTTTTTCCAAAAAAAACCTCGACCCTTCTCCTAGTCCTCCCCTTCTTTCTTATCATCCTCTCTGAAATCCCTCCATTAATTCCCCAACAACCTTATCCCCCCATTAATTACTTCACCTACATTTTTAGTAATAAAATAATAAAAATAATTATTGAATTTATTTTAATAATTAATTAATTTAAATTAACAACTATGATAAATAAATAATCAAATTGGGTTGTTACAGTATTTAAATATTTTTATATTTATTTAAATGAGATGAAATATTTTTTTATTGTATTAAATAAGAGGTGTATTTTACAACTTAATATAAGGAGATGTATAGGGTATGTATACCTTCGTAGACTTTAGTAGTCAAATTGTAAAGAAGAAGGGGTCATTTGTCCCATAAACAAAGGGTCTCATACACCAATTTGGAGTTTGGCTTGTGTGTGACCTTAAAAATAGATTATTATTATTATTATCATACAATTTAATATGAGAAAGAAGTGTAATGCGTATCCCTAACACTCAGTAACATATGTATAATTTAACCCAATATAATATTTAAAAATAACTAAAAACAATTACAATTTAACATAAATAAGTCCCTATATTTCATTTAACATCAAAATATAATGTAAACAAGAAAATTAAAAATAAAATAAAAAGTATTAATATACACATATACAACAATGTAGATCCATTTTAATTGAAGATATTTTAAGCACTAAGAAGATCTACAATTCAATTTATTTTTTATTCATCTTCGTACCTAATGGATTTGGAGTTAATATAAATATACATTAACTTACCTTTCAATGATAATAGATTAAATTAAAATTTAATGTTAATTCTCCTATAACAAATGGTTATGGATTCTAGATGAAAAGATGATATTTCAAACTATACATTTTTACATCTTCTCTCCCGACTAAATGTAAATCTTGTAAATATTATACTTGGTTAAAGGGGTCATGGTAACCAAACACTCATAACCTTATACATTTATAAATTAGGTATCCATCCTCTAAATTTTGTAAACTATAACTAATAACACAAAAATATTCTTAAAATTTTTGCAAACAATAAATAATAACACAAGGCAAGAAAGAAAATTATGGAAAGAACTAGTAGCAAACCAAACATATTATAGAGAATCCTAACACATATTTATATATCCTTAATTAGTATCATAGTTGATAACTTTACCAGACGTTAAAAATATTAAGAATATGGTAGAGAATGGATAGCGAACTAAGGTAAGTCTAATTGTATAATTTTGAAAATATGTTTAAAGTAAATTTTCCTTCATAAGAGATCTAAAATAGGTTGGCTTTAAAATAGGTTTTGATTCTCAACTTTTATATTATCCATATAAAAAATCATTATTGAAAAAAAAATTAATAGAAAATAATTCAAATCCTATTGTAATACTACTCAAAACATGATTTAAGATACAATTTTTCTACAATACTGGAATACCATATCTTCAAATAAAGTATATACATGTGACTTTGATGTTTTTTGAGGTATATGATCTAGACATAATAATGTTATAGTAAAAAGTTGATAGGTTGTGAGATTTTAAAATTATAGTAAGCATGGAAATAAAATTAATAATTATATAGCGGAAGGGGTTAGCTCTATCAGTTGTCACTAATGTTGCTAAGTATTTGGCTAGTTCCGTACTAGCATGTAAGGCACACTAATCTATGCAAACAAGTTTACTAGGAATGTCATTCACAAAATTGGGGAAGCGTCCCTAATATTTTCTTGCAAAGATTTTCTTGGAAAAAAATTAGTAGTATATAAATAATCATTGCTATATAACATGGTGAATTGTATTTTAACCCAATATATTTCACCACTAACAAATGTGTCATGACCACTTCCCACTAAAATACATTAAAGTGGATTGTACAATATAAAGGTCCTCATTCACTCATTTGTATACATAAAAAATCAATTTGTTATCATGTTAATTAAATTCAAGAGATAAATGAAATGTTTTATTAACTTACTATATATATGGAACACTATAATCATATGTATTTGGTTATGGGATAATAAGGGCCTATAATTAATTAAATATGTAAGCCAAAAAAACTAAATTAAAAGCCCACACTCCATAAATATTATTAGTTATTATATATATATATATATATATATATATATCTATATATAGACATTGTATGAAGTTAGAATAAATTACATCTAAAACATCTTCTGCTTACAATGAATTAAGCATAGAGATTAGAATAAGTACACATCTAAAACATCTTCACCTTACAATGATGCTTGCTTCACTTACATGCATGAAGTCCTTAAAATTTGCAAAGTGAAAAGGGATTCTTTCCTCAATGGAGTTTCTAACTGAGTATACTTAGATATGGCTTTGGTTTTTACTCATCAAAAGGTTGAAGGATAGGTTTCGGATGTCCAAGGAGAAATAATCAATTCTCCTGGACAATGATGCCAAAATGTTACCACACAATCTAGCACCTTAGTGAAAATCCCTCTGTTGGATAGGTAGTTTTGGATGCAATTTTGGGAGAAATAACTTAAGGATAAGGAAAGTGCACAGGATAAAGTGCGTAGAAGAAAGTACGTAGAAGAAAGGGCACAAAAGAAAAGATAGCATGCAATACAAAGTTAGCACACAATCAAAAGGATAAAGCAAGTGAGTGAGAGGAGAAAGCGTGAAGGATGACAATGTGCCTTTCCAGAAATATAAGAACAACAAAAAAAGTTGTATAAAGAGTGAAAAGTAGAAGAAAGCAAACAACTAATTAGCTGAAGCTGGCCATTCCATGCATTGCAATGGGATATTTTGGGATAGGTAAGAATAGGGATTTAAGCCCTATATTTTGGGTATAAATATGTAATGGGTAGGGTGAAAAAGAGTCTAGCGAGCTAGAGAGAGCTTGTAGAATTTGTAGAGGTTGAGATTATGCAAGAATTGTGAATGTAATAAGTTGATAAGATGAATAAAGACAAATTTGAGAGATAATCTTGAATCTTGTGTTCTTTACTTTTTTATGTGCATTTATGAATGATGTTGTTATATTTTGTAGACTAGAATTAGTTTATGGAGTGATTACAGTGCAATATTCATGAATGAATGCGATAATATATGTAACAATCGAGCACATACATGAGCTAGAAGAAGGAATAATGAATCGGATATACGCCTCCCTTTCCCTTAGTCATGTAAAAGCATGGTTCCTGCATTCCCCATAGATACCTTGGGTGAGACTTCATATGCGCAAGAAGGTAATGCCGAAAGGTTCGATGTATTGTGGGTTTGTTGGTCATAGTTAACTAGAACCTTGGGTCTTTACAACTAGTGCATAGACCAGTTTAAGCCAACAAATTGTTCTATTGCTAGGACCAAAACATTGTGACTAAGGGGATGTTTTGGAGGCCAACTAAGAAGGATATCACAGACTGGTTGGAATGAAAAGAACAGAAATTTTCACAACAAGAGAACAAGAACCCTCGAATGAGTGATAAGCAATGGATGCAAAGGTATGTGTTCATAGATCTGCATGAAAATTTCTTTGGAGAATTTCCAAAAATTCCAACCGAGTGGCTAGAAAGGTTGGTAGAGAAGACATGAAGGTTTAGTGCTGCAACGCAAAAGAATTGGACTCCTAAATTGGTAAGATAGTTGAATTCGGTAAGTAACCCAGCTACTCGAGCAATTGATTTTTGGTTAGATAGTGTACTAGGGGGTTATGTTACAAAATTTCCAGTAGATTGCATCCAGTCATACGTTGTTGCAGAAAGAGGGTTTTTCAAAGGTCCACATAGAAGGTTCTTGAAATCATTGAATTTGTGGATAAATATGTTGTTATGTGAAAAACATGTGATGATTATGAAGTCCGACAACTAAAATGGATTTTTGAACATAGGGGGAGCCAGAGGATGACATGGGAAACATCTGAGAGAAGGACACAATGAACACGGAAGGAAGGGAGTAAGGATGAAAGAAGGAAACATACCAGAGGAAGAGTACAATTTTGGAGAGTTGCGTGGAGGAAGAAGGTACAAGAGGCACGAAGGAAGAAGGTACAAGAGGCAAAAGAATGGGGATGGAAGAGAAGAGTAGCATAGTGAGCCAAAGGAAAGAGAACCTTGTGCACTAGTTTGAATCATAGATATACCGTATATAGGAGGAGAAGAAGAGGGGTTTTAGTCCAGTCAAGTTATATAAAAACCAGTAAGTACTACTCATATAGGATCCTGTGTTGAATCCACTACCCCATGTGTGTCACCACAATCATATATAACATTTGAAGACTTGTCAAAGGCCATCATAGTTCGTCAAGGAGTAGAGAGTAGTAGTAGCCATCATAGTTGGAGTAGTGCATAGAGTCAAAGTTAGAATCCAAGTCCACCAGCATCACCAAGAGGCGGGACTACAAACACCAATATGGTGGGAGTAGAAAATACTCTTAGACTTCCTAAATTCAAGAGAGTGGGGTCAGAGGACTTGGAACAACACTTGTTTGTGTGCGAAATATTTTGGGCCACTAAAAACATACAAGATGATGCCGTAAAAATTGCGCAGTTAGCAACAAAATTTAGAGGTCGTGCGATGGTATGGTATATGAAGCTAGAAATAATTATGCCTATAGGATAGGCCAAGACTTTGGCAGAGATAAAGCAAATTCTATTAAAGGAGTTCAAAAATCCAAAGTCAAAACCACAATACATCACCAAGATAAAAGAGATCAAAAGGGTACAAATAGATTTTATATGGGAGTTTGATCATCACTTTAAGGATGTAATGGGGAGATTGAATTTCCAAATTCCATATCAACAACATCAAGAGTGTTTTATTTCCATACTTCTACCACACATTAGGAGCCCCCTGATTCAACAAAAGGTTATTCCATAGCTCGAGGCGCTAGGGATTGCAATGAAAATAGAGGAATCTCTAGTAGGATATATAGGAGGAATGGAATAGGTTCAAACAAAGTTGGATGCATTAACAATTCAGTTGGACGAGATTACCAAAGGAAGGGAGAAACGAGAACAAGTGTGGTGTACCAAATGAAATATGGAGGACCATCACAAGGTCAAATGCCCAACATTAACACAATATTTAGAAGTTGGAGCGCCATATCCACTACCAGGAGGGGGATACTCCGAGATATGTAAGAAATGGGGACATCACCCCATGGAGTGTCCATTAATTCATAAGTATCAAAGTACACCAAATAACATTTTTTGCAAATTTTGCAAGTCGGTGGGGCATGAGGAGAAGGACTGTCACACATTCAATCTACTAAGGGTGCACACATTAGATATGAATAGAATCCAAGAAGAGAATACTGGTGCAGAAGGAGGTGGTGCGCAGTATAACAATCAAAGTGGGTTGATTTAGGTGAACAGAGGGAACTTTGGTAGAGGCTAAGGAAGAGGAAATTTTGGTAGAGGAGGGCATGGACCAATTATCTATTATAACTATAATCAACCTAGACACTTGGCTCGCAATTGCCAGAATCCGTGTATGACATGAACATACTGAAAATAAATGGATCATGCGACAAAAGATTGTCCTCAACTAGTTGTGAAATGGCATGCCAGAGAAAACCCAAATCAAACTTTGAAACATAATGTGTAGATGATATCAGCCGAAAGACACAGTGAAGGACCAAGAATCACAGGTGTTATGCATGTAGGAGATAGGACAAGCGTTGATATGGAAACTTGAGGAAACTAGACGAAGCTGTGGGTAATGAAGTCAATAGGGCCTATACCAGCATTTGATACACAATAGGAAAAAAAGACATATTAGAGCATAAGAAAGGAAATAATTGGACCACATGGTAAAACATCAACATCATCGCTGCCTCACATAAGAGATCCAACTATACCAGAGAAGTCAAGTGCGCAAGTAAGTACACTAATAGAGTTATTAAAGAGTTGTGTAGATTCACTGATGAAGGATAGAACTACGCAAAGTATTTTATATAAAATGATTGACCACTACACAAAAGAAAGGGACACTCCTATCGTGCAAAGAATAGTAAATCAGGTATTGCACACGAAGAGAACCAACGAAGAATTTAGGTTTAATGCGCATATTGGAGAGTACGATATGGATAATGTTATTTTGGAATTAGGATCCGATGTGAATGTGCTACCTAAGAAGACATGGAAGATGATGGGAGAACTTGATCTAGTATGGTCCCTATTTAGTTAAGAATAATGAATCAACATAAGATAGTCCCAATTGGGTGACTAACAGGAGTACCCATAAACATATATGGGGTGCGCATCATGGAATATTTTGAAGTTATTGAGATAGTAGATGATAGTCAACCATATCCAACACTGATGGGGTTGGAGTGGGCATTAGATAACCAAGAAAGTATTAAATTGAAGAAGAGGGAGATGATATTTAAGGTCAGGGATATGACAGTTACAACACCTTTGGACCCATTAGAAGGAAAGTGATACACAGAGCCAATAAGAGGGAAAAACATTGACAACTTATACAAGCTAGCTGCGTAGATCGAGGACTATGTCGACCTGACAATGTATGGCGCGTTGAGTTGGAGAAGTATTAGTTCATGCGCATCATATTCACAAACTTATCTGGAAAATTGGTGACAGAAGATGCATGAAGTATCAACTAGACGATGTGTGCAGATGTAACATCCCGCTCTTGTGCGCACTGAGCAAACTTATTCTTTGAGGACACTTTCTTTCAAGTGATCTAGATTATTATACTAATGGGAATTTGATTATGATTATGAGGCATTATGGATTGATGACTGTTGGCACAAGGGCATACCTGGGGTTCAACGCTACAAAAACGCACCAAAAAAACCCTAACTACTGACCCTTTCGGCAACACCTGCGAAGTAGATGAAGTCTCACCCAAGGTAGAGGCAGGGGTGGTTGTAAAACTCGGGTGTCTGCAACCTTAGCTGGGACACAAATATGTGATTACAATACTTAATACAACACTTAGCACTATTTGTTCTACAATATGAAATCAATAACCACTTTGGTGATAAATAGAGATTCGTAGAATTCACAATGAACTAACGTATTTAATCACTTAGCATAAGTCGGTAGATCAAGAATTGAGCATAAGAAAATAGGTAGATCGAGCACTGAGCACATCCATATATATCATATCTAACATTCTATACATCATTAACACTAGAAATAAGAAGATATATCTAGTTATCTCAAAGCACTTAGCAAAAGAAGACATAAACATATCAAGACAAGGCACAGAGAAGCATAATGCAGTATTTACGTGGTTCACCCCCACCCCAGGCTACGTCCACCATCTCTTCTTCTTATTAGTTTCCTCAATCTATTACAAGCACAAATCCATCGAAACCCTTAGTTTGCACAAGACAGAAGATCTACACAGCTCGCTAGATCCTTCTTCCTTGTGCTACAACACAAAGCCTTCCACAACTTCTTACAACAACTTGCACTTGGCTTTGCAAGTCTGACACAGGCACAAAGCACTTACAATTCACTCTAGTACTTAGCCTTTATCACTTTCAACCACATAGATCGAACTCTCTTCTATCTAGTCTAGGAATCTATTTATATATTACAAAATAGGCCTAAACATGGGTAAACCCATGGGCCGACATCCCATTCCTGTTACATTATCCCAAAAACCCAAAAAGGGGCCCAAAAGGGGGCCGAGATCCTGTGATCTCTGCTTCATCTTGTGCTCCTCCTTCGACTGGCTGTCGAAGTCCCAAAATAGGTCAAAATGACAAAGAAACCACCAAAACTTGGTTAAGGGCCGACAGGTCCCCAACACTCACCTGTGACTCGTCTC
>SNQJ01S0026576.1:85758-100488 GCA_010110895.2 Picea sitchensis
TCAACTTTCTTCTTTGTTGTGGCCTCTTGTTCGATGAACTCCTGGATCATTGTGTCATTCACTGGCCCTTCTAGGCATTGTTCTTCTCTGATGATGGCCTGCTCTAGCTCTGCTCCATGGCTTTCAACCTCTGTGAATAACTGGCATACCTTATCTTGCACGAGTTGGAGCCATTGAGTTATTTCCATCACTTTTCTCTGGATCATATGGATCTGTTGTTGGGCAGTGCATTTCTCATGAGATCGCTTCATTCTGTCTATGACCAATAGGGCCTTCAGCTACGCCTCAAGTGTGTCTGCGTGTTGCTTCGCTTCTATGATTTTTGACTCCAATGCTTGTAACTCTGGGTTCTCAGTGAGGTTTTAGTAGGTTTGAGTGTTGTGGTTACTCAACTTCTCTCACTCCAAGGCAAGATCTTTTAATATGTTGACTACACTCCGGGCAATTGCTTCCCTTTGGTCTCTTATCTCTTGAGGGGTCTTTGGTATTGCACCTAGCTCTAACTCTTCTATGCATTGCTGTAATTATTGAATTACACCTTCAAGTTGTGCCACCTGTTGTGGAACTCTCTCTTCGTCTTGTACTTCGATGGTTGTTACAGAGTGAAGTGTTCTGGTGATCCTTTCCTTTACTTCAACTTTCTCTGCAAGCAACTATTCCTTTTCTTTACGAAGTTGGGATTTCTCTTCATTGAACTGTACTTAGAGAGTGATATTCTCTCATTCTGCAGTACTGCACTTCTCTAGAAGGTATTTATGTAATTGTGCTAAAGCTTGGGTGGCTTGTGTTGTCTCTACTTGAGCTCGTCGAAGGCGAGCTTCAACTGTATCAGCGATGCAGTGTAATTGAGCTGGCTCATCACCTAATTCTGATGTGCCTACTGACAGAGGCACAGTAGAAACTATGCGACTGGATTGTAGTGCCTGCTCCACTCTTTGGAGCGCATCCTTAATCCTATGAAACACTTCCTCCTGCTTAGCTTATTGCTTCTCTGTGATCTCCAAGGAAGCATCGTTCAGTGCTGTGATGATGAAGTCGAAGTCGTCTAAGGTGAGGGTAGTCTTAAATTTGGTCCTAGTGGCTTTCACTTTCTTCCGGGATGCGGGTTTTGGTGGGGAGACCTTCCTTTTCTTCGGTGGGTCCTCCTCATCTCTAGGCAGTGTAATATCACCTTTATTTTTCTCAACTTCTATGCCCCCTATCTCTCTACCATCACCTCCTTGCTCATGTGAGATAGAAGCAGTCCTCGCAAAGGTACTACTTACATCTTGGGCATCCTCATTCTTATTTTTCTTGTTGGGTCCAGGGGTATCATGCGCTGCTTTGGGACTATCTATATCAGATATCTCCACGGGGTCTACTGGAATGAGGATGTACGTTGACCACTCCTTGGTGATTTCTTCCAAGTCATCTTCTGCCAGCTTGTAGTATGATTGCAACTATTGTTTGTGCTCATCATCGTGCACTGTGATATAGATAAAATGGATGTCCACATTGAATTTCATCAAGGGCCTGAACCTGTGGAGTGTGTTTGGGGTTATACGAGATGTAGACTAGATGGCGGTCTTCAATTGGTTGTAGTATGTGTGGAACAAAACATTTGACTGCCATTTCTTGTTGATGTCACTGGAGTACCATAGTGTACAGAACTTTGTGGCTAGAGGTTCAAATGGTTTGATGTCCGGGAAGGTCGCACCTTCCGGCATCTCCCATGCAGTGAAATAAATTAGGATGAGAATCCAACTTAAGTGGAACTCATATCATTGGTATTGCACTTCCCTACAGTCCAGTTCTAGCTGGTTCACCAAGTACTTCACCCAATTCATTTGTAGGCCCTCCGCGCACTTCCCTACGAGGTCGACTACAAATCCGGTAACTTGGGTGGGCCGATTCTTGCGAACTAGTTTCCCTGTGATCAATTGGCAGGCTAGGCACACTGTGTTTCTCTGGATAGAGGCTACCTTGTAGCCTCGCATTCCCTTCTCTAAATATCCGTAATTATCCTTTATCTTCTGGGTGAGAGCGTGATCTGCGGTGTTTTTTGGGATAGAAATCTTGTGGGTTAGGGCCTTGCATGCTTAGCCCTGTGATCCAATTGATCAATGTCAGATCCACTTTGATGGGGAGGTTCAACCACAAATAGCCTCCATGATAGAAAGACAACAACAATTTAACACATGCGTTCACAATTTGACACATGCGTTGACACATGGGATAATATTTGAGTTCTTTTCTTTTGTCTAAGTTAGATACTTATGTGGGGTGAGCATGCTGTAAACCTTCCTGTCACCGAGGTTGAAGTCGCTAAAATTCAACGCTGCGAGCTTATCCCGGTCAGCACGAACTGCACACACCCCTTTTGGAAGGTACACAGTTACCAAATCATATTCAAATTCGTGGAGTACACTTTCACGATTTATCACACTGCTCAGAGGTGGTAGATAGGTAGGTAAAATGATCAAAATTAGCTTGGAATTTGTGAGATCGTCTTTGTGCTTAGTTCGCTTCTCATCGGCTGATCGAGATGGTCCGGCTCGAGCAGTGGATGGAGACGCTTGCACGGTTCTGGTGGATGAGGCCTAGATACCTTCAGACATCGACATGACTCTCCCAGCCATCAAGTCAATGAGTACTTCTGTCATGGATTCTTCAACTACGATGAGCTTGACGGACATACGCACTCAAGATTAACAATCGCGGGTTCAAGTAATAACTTAGATACAGTAGTGAGATAGAGAGCATGAGCATGGAGGTCACTGTATAAAATTGTCTTAGTTTGTGGGCTCAAAAATCTCAATTAAAAAAAGTGTTCTCTGGGCATGGCATGACGTGATAAGTAGGCAACTCAGAAATAGTTCACTTGTAATGGGTATGGAGCCTCATTAACTCTTGTTCTATCCTTTATGGTGTGGTCCAATGGTCTGGTCACAAACCTTTATTTCTTTTATGTCGATTCAGGGTGGCAGTCGAATGGATATATCGTCCCCAACAACTATATTTCTTCGCCATGGCGAAGTTCCATATGTCATTGTTATGATATCTCGACGAAGCTCCAATTCTGCATATTTTCATTCTCTGAAGTCCCCTCTGGAACCTTCTATAACTTTTCAATCTTGGCCCTCTTCTTGCTTACCTTCCTAGCCTTTTTCCCAGTGAGCTTCGTCACAGTAGTCCTTTTTCCATTCTGGTTCTTATCTTCTTTTGACATAATCATTGCGCACTGTGGAGATTCTTTCCTAAGTTCCAAGGGTAATACCTCTTCTTTGTCTAAGAGAGGTACTTCAGTCATCTGTGAGTCCTCTAATTCTCTTACAACTTCGACATCTAAGCTTCTAGTGTCAAATAGCTTCGATTTTTTCTTCTGTTCTTCAATCAACTGTGCAATCCTTCTGGTCATAAAATATTTTAACTCTTGTTTCTTCTGCTCCAAAACTTCTTTTTCTTCTTTTCATCTGGCTTGGTCTCCTTCAATCCAAGGTTTCCCTAGTAACATGGTAAACGAGGCATTGTCTTCAATAAATTTAATAATCTCAAAATCTTCTTCTGTCGAATTTCCATTGATGGTCATAGGTATCTGAGCGAGCCTTCCACACAGGTTCACCAGTTTTCCTCTGAATAACCCTATTCCTCCTAATGAAGGAATCATAGCAGGCCTCCCTATAGCTTCCCAAGTTCTTTCTGTCATAATATTCACCTGTGTTTCTTCATCCAGACCAAAGTCAATGTCGAAGTCTCCTATTCTTTCTTCGATGCATTCTTTCACTTTGAAGATCTCTGATAATCTAACATGTTGGTGGTTGTTCAGGGTTTCTTTCATCTGTAGAAATTCTTTCTCTGATTCTTGTTGGGGTTCTTCCATAATCTCTGGATCTGCCTTAGGGTTTTCTTGATTTAGATTGATTTTTTCAACTTTGGCAATCATTCTAGGGAAATCCAATACTTCATGGCCTAGAGCTTTACAACAAAGACAACTAGGTCTTCCACCAGAGAATTCCTTAGCCAGATGTCCCGGTCTTCTATAGTTGTAATAGAGGGTCAATCCTCTCTTTCTTTTAAATGATCCCCAACTTCTCCTATACTATGCACTAGGATCATGGTAGCTAACCTGCAACACATTCTTTCTAGGATCCTGCATCCATATGTTAGTCCAAACAACCTTTCTATGCATAGGTATAACATATATTTCACTATTCTTATCAGATCTACTCATATCAAACCTTCTTTCATTTATTAATTCCCTAGTTTTCAGTCTAGGATAGACTCTATTAAACATACCTAGATCCATACTCTAGAAAACATTTCCACTTATCTTACTTCTACATAGCACAAAGCTTCCGAATCTAAAAATTTGAACTATTCTTACCTTTATCAGAGAACAGAGCTTGCAGATCTTACATTTTTTTTTGTTGTTGTCAGATCCAACCTCTTTTCTTCGGATCAGGCTTCTTTCTTTCAGATCTGACCTCTTTTCTTTAGCACAGAGCTTTATAAAGCAAGTAGGGTATTGTGCACTACGGCACAGAACTTTGCACAAGGCTTTCAGATCAACCTTTTGCACAAAGCTTCTTCTTCTTAGTTCCCAACAATCACAGTTTCAGGTCCCGACAACAGAACCATTTGTTGACACAAGGGAAGAAATGGGGTTCAATGCTACAACAACACACCAAAAAAACCCTAACTACCGGCCGTTTCGGTAACACCTGTGAAGAAGACGAAGTCTCACCCGAGGTAGAGGCAGGGGTGGTTGCAAGACTCAGGTGTCTACAACCTTAGCTGGGACACAGATCTGTGATTACAGTACTTAATACAACACTTAGCACCATCAATTCTACAATATGCAATCAATAACCACTTTGTTGATAAACTAAGCTTCGCAGCATTCACAATGAACTAATGTATTCAAGCACTTAGCATAAGTCAGTAAATCAAGAACTGAGCATAAGAAAATAGGTAGATTGAGCACTAAGCACATCCATATATATCAGATCTAACATTATATACATCATTAGGACTAGACATAAGTAGATCTATCTAGTTATCTCAAAGAACTTAGCAAAAGAAGACATAAACATATCAAGACAAGGCATAGAGAAACATAACACAATATTTGCATGGTTCACCCCCACCCCAGGCTACGTCCACCAAATATTCTTCTTATTAGTGTCCTCAATCTGTTACAAGCACAAATCCATCGAAACCCTTACTCCGCACAGGACAGAATATCTGCGCAGCTTGCTAGATCCTTCTTCCTTGCGCTACAACACAAAGCCTTCCACAACTTCTTACAATGACTTGCACTTAGCTCTGGAAGTCTCACACAGGCACAAAGCACTTACAATTTTCTCTATCACTTAGCCATTAGCACTTTCAACCACATATATCAAACTCTCTTCTATCTAGCCTAGGCATCTATTTATATATTACAAAATATGCCTAAACATGGGTAAACCCATGGGCCGACATCCCATTCCCGTTAAATTATCCCAAAAACCCAAAACAACACCCAAAAGGGCATCGAGATCTCCTGATCTCTGCTTCATATTGTGCTCTGCCTTCGAATGGTTGTCGAAGTCCCAAAATAGGTCAACATGACCAAGAAACTCCCAAAACTTGGTCAAGGGCCAACAATGACATGTTATTTTGTTGTATTGACATAGACAGGTGCTATTGACTCAGTTTTCCTGAGTGTGTAGGATTTTGGACGTCGAGGATGCAGAGGCATTGATGAAACCCCTTGGACTCTGGCTCAGGCTGGGGAGTGGACTATTGGGGTTTGATTGTTGTATATATGACATTTGTGCATATGATTAGATGGTATGATTATGGATTTTATTTCTGACATGATTCGTTGATGATTCAGGCTGATGATAGCTTGTCGACCAGACTCACATGTGGAGTAGAGGGATCACACATGATAACCAAAGACATTGAGGGAGAGGTGTGGACAACATCCCTGCCACAACCTACTAGCATTCCCGCCCTGGCTCGAACTATAGGTTAACGATTACCTAGTTTGCGAATACCCACGATGTTGTGAGGGCAGTCTGTGACAGTCGCTCATGATGATTCTAAGGGGAGATAATAAGGCATGGGCCTTATTCCTTAGAGGCCCTTAGTCTCCCACAAGATCACCTGACGGAGTATTGACTCCCAGAGTTTTTTATGTCTACCAAGTCAGTCAAGGGGCGAGTGGAGCCCTTGGAGCACATAGTGCGTCATGAAGGGCATGTTGTGCAAGGGAAATAGAATGAGGCGAGTGACACCCTTGGAGCACGTGGTGTGTCCTGAAGGGAATGCTGCGTTGTTAACTAATAAGTGAATAAACCTAGATGGCCTTAGAATGAATAATGTGATAAGAAAGATTAAAAACATTTCCCCTCATAAAATTTCCCCCAACCTAGGAAAATAAAGTCTAGGTCTAAGTGATACTTGTGGAAAGATAAAATAATAATAATAATAATTATAATAATAATCATCATTAAAAATGTGACAAAAAGGGGGTAAGAAACTCTATTAAATTGTTAAAATCAAATTATTGAGGGATTTAAAATTTTAAAAGGGAAATAATTGTTTGTGACATGTGCTAATTAAAACTTTTACTAAAATGAAAAAGGGGGAAAAAGCATAAAGTCTACAGTTACTAATTTGAATTTTAGATAAAAAGGGAAAGAGGGAATTTAAAAGATTTAGGAAACTAAGGGAAAAAGGGGGAAAGATAAAGGGAAAAGGGAAACATAAGGAAAAAACAGAATGACTAACTTGGCAAGGAATCTTGCCTTTAAGAACTTTCTAAATTGAACTCAACTAGTAAATTAGTAAGGGATTAAGTCATTAAATTGTGTGAGGAAATATGGGGACACATAGGAGCAATTCTAGGAATTCTTTTAGGTGGGTGAGGGAAATAGGAGTAATTAATTAATTAATGACATTGATTTATGGTGCAATGAAGGGGATGGGTGACACATGTACGGGGAGAATTTTTATGAATCAAATTATTGGGAGTTAAATTAAATGGGAATTTGGGAAAGAAAATGACTTAGAAACTCTATATAAAGGAGGGAGAAGGAGAAGGATGGATCTCTTCTGTTTTGCGTAATGTTACACTACATAATTTTAGACTTGACTAACTTAGCTTGTGGGATTTGGGATACCTAGCTCGGTGGGGAGTGGTAGCTCGACCTTGCAAGGTGAGCTGGGAGCTATATGTTCCTTGGTTTATTGTGCGTGGCCCATTTGTGGCTTGGGGGGATAAGGGGGAAGAAGAGTACCCCTATCGTTGGCTGGGAGGTACCGATGAAGTCTCATTGGTCGACAAGCGGGAGCTACATGAAGCACATGGGGCAATGACTCAGAGCGGATGACTTGGGATATGGTATGCTTACTTTTATTTTGCATGGTAGATTATTATAATACCTTACGCTTTCATTTATGTACTTTTAACTATGTAAGAAGGTGTTGACTTAGCATTTTAATTGAGAAATTAATTTCCCCATAGCCTTAAGCTCTCTGCTTGAATTGATTCCCTTGCCATTCGATCCTTGATGTTGTGACTGTCCTGTTGGTTTTAATTGATCTTTATGAAGAGTTTATTCCTAGTCTTCGTCCTCATCCCTAGTTCATTAGTCCACGCCTGATTAGTCAGCCAGGAGATGAATCGATGATCGTCACTTTAGTGCACAACAACCTATAGATTCTAATGCCCTTCTTTTCTATGCATGGATGGTGAGCGAAGGATGCATTTTCCCAGTTGTCTACCCCTGTTGATTGTTCTTGGCTAATTGATTGTCTTTGCACCTTCTTGTGTTGAGTAACTCTTCCATTGTTATCATTCCTATCCCCGAATTTGTAACTTTATGTTTTACCTACGTCTTGATGGAGGAATTACTTATCTCTTTTCTCTGGAATTTTATTCCTTACAAACTGGCAAATTTTTGCTCTGCAATTTAATACCTTGACTGTAAATTCTTCCTCTGTAGTTGTTTACAGCTTGACGATGAATAGCTCTTCCTCTTAAATCCATAGTTTATTCTACGATCTATTGTTTGTGATGGCATTTTAATCTGAGTTTTCGATACACTAAACCTTGAAAATTTTCTCTATGTTTTATTAAATCCAATGGAAAACAACCCTTGCGATTCAAAACTTTCCTTCACTTTGGAAAGCCTTTCCTAGCTTACTTTCAATTAAATTCAATAATGTAATTAGAAGAGTGAAAATGAATGTTGAAGCATCTTCTATCTATCTATGTTTGTCTCTCTATCTTAGAGATTTGTCCACGAGATATACTGAAAGTTCATATCTCTATTTCAGAGATTTCTCCCAAAGATCTGATTAAAGGAAATAAAATACCAAAGGTAACAGAATGAGAAAATGTAAATCTAAAGATAATAGTTAATTATGTGGGCATTATTTGCAATATGTTCATGAATAAAAATGGGTGAACGTAATGAAGGGTGTATGCTCACGATCAATCTGATATTATTTAATTACCAGAAGCATAAATGGATTATGTAACCTCTTTGTTATTTATTTATGTATAAATACTTAGTGCACAAATTTTCTTGTTCATTATCTATTATTTTACCACTATATTTTAACAATCAAAATCAAATGCATGTAATGTTTAGCAATCTCGCAATCTTACAACCCGGGTTTTACAAAAATTGAAATATTTTTGAATGGAAAGACAACAACAAACCTGAGTTCAAGAAATAAATGCATTTTCATTACAGATTTAATTGTACCTGTTTATAACCTTATGAGATCATCAGTTGAATGAAGAAGTAAAATGTGTTTTTATTACCAATTTAAAAGGTGTTTAGAGATTTCTCCAACAACTATGCTCAGAGTATTAGAAAGGGGAAAACGTAATTATGTGAGCATGATTAGTAATATGTTAGAAATTAGAAAAACTATTGAAGGGTGGATGTGATACTACTTTCTAAGTTGATATTTTAGTGACATATACCCTTTTTATTTTTTATTGTAAGATGGAACTTTCAGACAGTGATGGGGTTAGGATTGAGTATTTACTATGTAATGGTGTTCTGACTGCGTTATCAACCTTTGCAATTGATAGATAGCTTATGAGATAAATGGATGCTTTTTTACATTTACCTGACAACGATAATAATTGGCATTGTTATTTCTGGACAACGTCCCTCCTTTATTAATTAGCAATAATAATCATAGTTGTTGGATATCATTTAGTAATAGCAACAAACTACATTGAATGGATCTAAATGACATTTAATTATGAACAAAAGGATAGCATTAAATCCCATAGAATGGCATTGAGGTGGAAATTATGTATAAGATACATAATAACATCAAATTCCCATTTAATAGTTGGACCTGACATTTAATTATGAACAACAAGTTAGCATTAAAATTTCATTGAACAGCGTAGAAATGGATTTTATTTATAACCGCATAACATCATTAAAATGGCATTAAAATTTTCATTGAAATGGCACTCATTGACAACAACCACTTATATAATTTAGACAACAATTGCAATTTAAACACCAACATATTTTATATATGATGGACAACATGTTGTAATTAATATTGTTGATAGTGTTATAACCGGTGATATGTAAGGAGGTTGATTAATACTGTTACATTAATAATGATATATATTGATGTAGTTAATATCTTTATGTACTATTAAATTGTTGAATTAGATTTATGTTTATTGATTAATTAGGACTTGTCAAATTAGACAGCATTGTCGTTTAGACATTGAAGCAGAGTAAGATCACTTTTAATGATGAGTAGTTCACTTACTTTAATAGAGATGTACCTTGCTGACAAGCGTATTTATTTTGTTGAGTTCTGTATTAGTTCACACTTGATAACATTCATGTCATTAGTAACATTACAATAGTTTACCCTTTGCACGTAGACTTCTTGCTTAACTTTTAGGGCTTCTTGGTTGTCGTCGAGTCATTTTGGTTTGCGCATTTGTTGAGCGATGTCTTCATTCATCTTGTCAACCTGTTGCTTGGGGGTGTGGGTGTAGTCCTCATGTCAGTGACTCGGCTCCTAGCAAGTTGAATTCATATGGATCCTTGGTCCAGATAGGTTAGGTAGCACCAGGGTTATCACCACACCTATAACCTGGTGATGTCATGAGTCCTGATGAGGGGATCATGGCACGCCCTATTGGATAGAGGCAATTGCTAACTTGGCCAGAGTATATGCCTTTCATGTGAGTTTTGTTGATCATTGTAAGTTTGCTAATGGCACATGGGTTGAACAACTTCATGCGTTGAGTTGTGCGTTGAGTTGAGGTTCTAGTTAACCGGTCATTGAGGATGTTGTGTCGGGATGGGGATGTTGTCCCTTAGCTTGTAGGCATGGTCATGTATGTGTAGGGGAGGTAGTCATTTATCCTTGTTGTTTTATGCATGTTTCACATAGTTTCTCTTGTGCCAGTGCATGGAGTCATAGTTTCCTGTTGCCTGTTTTGCAGGTGTGGTGCTCTCCGTCAGATGTGTTGTTTAGCAGTAATCGTTGTTGTCGTCCCATTTTTTTTTAAAATAGTTACAACTTCTTGTTCACTTATAGTCCTAATGAATGGGTCGCTACATATGGTATCAGAGCAGGTTCAACCTGCAACTTGGGAACACTACAACTTTTGTTGATATGATATTTGATTATAATGTTGCTAATTAAGTTGAATTGTATTTGTGTAGGTAATCATGGTTAGAGGACACCATGGAGGAAGATGACGGGGTGCTAGGGGAGGAGGCACGACACCTCCAACAACATCCATGCCTGAGGGGTCTAACCCCTAGGGAGACAAATAGGTTGTCAGGCAGGAGCAGATAGCGGTGGGTGATGTGGTTGTTATGATGAGGTCTTTTCAACGCATGTCTGAGGCAATGATTAGTCATTTGGAGAGAGATGAGGCTAGGGCTTTAGCACCCCCTAAGGGTCCACCACACACTCCAGTTGGTGTTGGTAGCATTCACCGTGAACTTGAGAAGGTCAAATTTCCTGAGTTCTTTGGTGCCCCAGACGACGCAATCACTGAGGCATGGATGGAGAATATGGCAATGTGCTTTGCACTTCGTGACTATACCTCTGACATGAAGGTCTGCATGGCAGTCTTTCAACTAAAGGAGATCACTCTTCTATGGTGGAAGATGCTCCTGCCACAATTGAACATGACCATCAAATACGTGTCATGGGAACTGTTCGAGGAAGGGTTCCGAGAGAGGTACCAATCAGAGGAATTCATTGAGCATTAGCTCAATGAGTTCAATGCCTTACGAAAGGGCAGGGGTACGGTGCCCGAATATGAGGCCCATTTTATGGAGTTTCTTCGGTATGCTCCACACCTTAATACTGAGAGACTTAAGATTAACATATTCTTATTCGCTCTTAATGTTAGCATACATGCAAAGGTTAGGATTATGATGCCTCAGACCTTGCATGATCCCTTCCAGAAGGCCCTCATAGTAGAGGAGGAGCTTATCAGCGGGGGTCAGAGCAGGACTCCAGCGAGACCAGCAGGGCAAGGGTCATCTGGTGTGCAACAACATTAGACCCTAGCTAAACAGACACTTGGGTATCGTGGCTTCTAGAGAGGATCCACTTTCACTACACCTCAGTGACCAATGCCTCAATAGAAAACACCTTATCGGGGACCACAACATCCGCAACAATGTCGATCGCAACAACAACAGTTTAGGCATGTTCAATAGAATAGACCAAAATTCTAGGCTAGTGGGCTATCATCGTCTACTTTGGGTACTAGGAGTACTACACTGAAGAAGGGGTGTTGGACTTGTGGGGAGCCACACTACCAGCACGACTGCCCAGTGGAGAGGACTAGAGCATTTGGAACAACTGGACCCACTACCGTGGGAGATTTGGGCAAGGCCCATCGAATTCATGGAGTGGTGAATAACCGCCAGGTAGAGCACTAGTCGACTGTGCTCGAGACGTTAGGTACTGTCGCCGACCAAACCCTTAGCATTTTGATAGATCTCGGTGCTACCGAGAGTTTCATTTCAGGTGTAGCACTAAAAAGGATTAAGCTAAAGGTAGTCGAACAAGATGAGTTTAGCTTTGTATAGATGGCTTCGGGAGCCAAACAGAAGGTTGGAGGCAAGGTTACAGGCTATACCCTTATCTTGGGAGAGTTTTTCACTAGGGCCAACCTGTACATAATGATCTTAGGATCTTATGACGTCGTGATCTGTATGGACTGGTTGGAATTGCATGAGGTGATACTCAATTGTAAGACGAAATGGTTGACTTGGGCGATGATGAGGGATAGAGATGTGTGATTGTAGGACAGAAACAGGGAGTTTCCCTGAGGTTCATCTCTTCCTTGCAGCGACATAAGAGCATGTGCAAGGGATGTAAGCTTTATGCGATCCTTGCGTTAAACGAGAAGGGAGTAGTGGAAGGTCTAGAACACCTTCCTATGGTGAGAGAGTTTGCGGACGTCATCCCAGAGGAGTTACCTGGGATGCTACCAGAGAGGGAATTGGAGCTTACTATAGATCTAAAACTGGGGACTGAACCAATATCTAGAATGCCTTATCAGATGTCGACCCTGAAGTTACAGGAGTTGAGAATGCAACTGAAGGAGTTGTTGGAACTGGGACTTATACGTCCAAGTGTGTCACCGTGGGTCGCGCCCATTATTTTAATATGAAACAAGGATGGGTTGTGGAGACTCTGCATTGACTACCATCAATTGAATAAGGCAACGATCAAGAATCAATATCCACTGCCAAGGATTGATGATTTGTTCGATTAGATGAAGGGTGTGATGGTGTTTTCCAAGATCGACTTGAGATCAGGGTATCAGGAGTTACGAATCAAGGGGGATGATGTCCTTAAGACCGCCTTTAAGATGAGGTTTGGTCATTATGATTTTACTATTTTACCATTCGGACTGACAAACTCCCCAGGGGTATTTATGAGTTTGACGAACGGGGTGTTCCGTGAGTACTTGGACAAGTTCGTCCAAGTATTCATTGATGATATTTCTATTTACTCTTAGACGATGGAGGAGCATGATGAGCACTTGCACTTGGTACTATAGTGTCTGCGAGAGAACAAATTGTATGGGAAGTTGTCCAAATGCATGTCATCTCCAGTGAAGGTATCATCATGGATCCAGCAAAGGTCGAGGCTATTATGGAATGGCCTGTGCTGACGAATGTCCCGGAAGTGAGAAGCTTCATGGGTTTAGTAGAATACTATCGACGGTTCGTCGAGGGATTTTCGAAGATAGCAAATCCGATCATGGAATTGCAGAATAAGAAGAAGAAGTTTTTTTGGACCAAGAAATGCACGGAAGAATTTTGGAGGCTCAAGGACCCATTGACAATGGTGTCGATAATAAAGTTCCTTGACATGGATGCATACTTCTTGGTATGCACTGATGCATCCAAGGAAGGCTTAAGCAGAGTCTTGATGCAAGAGGGTCGAGTGATCGCTTACATATCGAGGAAACTGAGAAGGCATGAGGAGAACTATGTGATGCATGATTTGGAGTTGTTAGCCATTGTATATGCCTTGAAGGTTTGGAGACACTACCTTGTTGGATGAAAATTTGAACTAAAGACAGACCACTATGGACTACAACACATCTTTACGTAAAGAAACCTAAATACGCGACAATGACGTTGGTCGAAACTGCTTAGCGAGTACGATTTCAAGATTTCTTACATAATAGGAACAATGAACCAAGTGGCAGATGCATTGATTCAGAGACCACACATATTTTTAGTGTTGCCTCTTTAGACGAATCTACATGAAAATATTCTAACTTTACAGCATGACGATGACTGGTACAAAGAGGTCGAGGATTTTGTTGGACAAAACACAATGATGGTACCAATATTTGAATTAGGATTTACGTTTGACGATGATGGATTATTGAGGTTTAAAAATAAGATTTACATACCACTGAATGACGAGTTGAGGAGTTTGATCCTAAACGAGGCTCACAGAGTAGTGTACATGGCTCACGCAAGAGTCACAAAGATGAGGGCATACCTTAATCCCTTATTCTTCTAGAAAGGAATGAAGGCAGACATAGTTAACTATATGGCCATATGTCTATAATGTTAGCAGGTAAAGGCGGAACATAGACATCTAACAGGATTACTACAACCACACATTATTCTGGAATCAAAATGGGAGGTCATTTCGATGGATTTTATTGTTGGATTTCCACTAACGACAAGGAGACATGACTCGATTTTTGTGGTATTCGACACTATGATGAATAGTTCTCATTTTATTCCTATGCATATGATGTATCAGGAACCCGACATATCTAGAGTTTTCATCAGTAAGATTGTGAGGCTAAATGGCGTGCCTAAGAGGATTATATCTGATCAAGGATCGATGTTTACTGGATGATTTTGGACTAGTTTCCAAGAGGCCTTGGGAAACCAACTTAACTTTAGTACTATGTATCACTCGGATACTGATGAGTAGACCAAACAAATGAACCAGACCTTGGAGGACATGTTGCGCATGTATGTGATGGACCAACAAAAGTGTTGGGAAGAATTATTGCCACTGGTAGAATTCGCTTATAACAACAGTTACCAAAGCACCATTAAGATGGTGCCTTTCAAGTTTCTTTATGGGTGACTGTATCAAATGCCTTTGAGTTGGGATAATCTTGAGGATAGGGTCCTGGTGGGACCAGAAGCGATCCAAGAAATGGAAGATAAATTGAAAACAATA
>SNQJ01S0026576.1:100499-111664 GCA_010110895.2 Picea sitchensis
TCGACCATAGTTACAAAGTTGGCAATCGAGTCTTCTTGTGGGTAAAACCACATAAGAGTTTGATCAAGTTTGGAAAGGGAGCTAAAATCTCTCCTAGGTTCATGAGACCTTTCGAGATTCTGGAGAAGAAGGAGCTTGTGGCCTATCAACTAGCCTTGCCTAATTCTTTGAGGCATATGCACGATGTTTTTCACGTATATGTTTTGAGACATTATATTAGTGATCCTACACATGTTATTGACATGAGTTCCTTCCAGGTATCAGACGAGGGGGTGCTCACAGCTGAGCCAATCCGCATCCTGGATCATCACATTCGACAGCTACGGTGTCGAACGATAGATCAGGTCAAAGTCCAGTGGGACAAATATAGTCAACACTCGGTGACTTGGGAGGATGCATATGATATGCACCAACAATTTCCATTTTGTTTGATAGATACACATTGTTTCGGCACTTAAATACTGTGAAACTTTGGGATAAAGTTTAGACCAAGAGGGGGTGTATGTAACATCCCACTCTTGTGCACAGTGAGAAAAATTATTCTTTGAGGACACTTGCTTGCAAGTGATCCAGATTATTATACTATTGGGCATTTGATTATGATTATGAGGTTTTATGGATTGATGACATGTTATTTTTCTATATTGACATAGACAGGTGTTATTGAATCGGTTTTCGTAGGTGTGCAGGATTTTGGACCTCGAGGATGCAGAGGCATCGATGAAGCCCCTTGGACTCCAGATCGATTCGGGGAGTAGACTATTGGGGTTTGATTGTTGTATATATGAAATTTGTGCATTTGATTAGATGATATGATTATGGATATTATTTCTGACATGATTTGTTGATGATACGGGCTGATGATAACTTGCTGACCAGACTCACATGTGGAGTATAGGGTTCACACACGATAACCAGAGATGTTGAGGGAGAGGTGTGGACAATAGCCCTGCCATAGCTTACTAGCACTCCTTCCATGGCTCAAACTGTAGGTTAACGATTACCTAGTTCGAGAAGACCCACGATGCCATGCGGGCAGACTGCGACAATCACTCACGATGATTCTAAGGGGCGTGAAATAAGGCATGGGCATTATTCCTTAGAGGCCCTTAGTCTCCTACAAGATCACTTGATGGAGTATTGACTCAATGGGTTTTTGATGTCTACCAAGTCAGTCAAGAGGCAAGTGGGACCCTTGGAGCACGTAGTGCATCTTAAAGGGCACGTCGTGCAAGAAAAATGGAAAGAGGTGAGTGACACCCTTGCTGCACGTAGTGCATCCTGAAGGGCACGTCGCGTAGTTAACTAATAAGTGAATAAACCTAGATGGCCTTAGAATGAATAATGTGATAAGGAATATTAAAAACATTTTACTTAATAAAATTTCTCCCAGCCTAGGAAATTAAAATCTAGGTCTAAGTGATACTTGTCGAAAGAAAATAAAAATAAAAATAAAAACAAAATAAATAAATAAATAATTATACTAATAATCATCATTAAACATGTGAAAAAAAGGGGGTAAGGAACTTGATTAAATTATTAAAATCAAATTATAGAGGGGTTTAAAATTTTAAAAGGGAAATAATTGTTTGTCACATGTGCTAATTAAAATTTTTACTAAAATGAAAAAGGGGGAAAAAGCGTAAAGTCTACACTTACTAATTTGAGTTTTATATAAAAAGGGAAAGAGGGAATTTAAAAGATTTAGGAAACTAAGGGGAAAAGGGGGAAAAGTAAAGAGAAAAGGGAAACATAAGGAAAAAGAAGAACGACTAACTTGGCAAGGAATCTTTCCTTTAAGAACTTTCTAAATTGAACTCAACTAGTAAATTAGTAAGGGGGTAAGTCATTAAATTTTGTGAGGAAATATGGGGACATCTAGGAGTGATTCTAGGAATTCTTTTAGGTGGGTTAGGGAAATAGGAGTAATTAATTAATTAATGAAATTGATTTCTGGTGCAATGAAGGGGATGGGTGACACATGTATGGTGAGGATTTTTTTGAATCAAATTATTGGGAATTAAATTAAATGCGAAGAAAATGACTTAGAAACTCTATATAAATAAGGGAGAAGGAGGAGGATGGATCTCTTCTGTTATGTGTAATGTTACACTACATAATTTTAGACTTGACTGACTTAGCTTGTGGGAGTTGGGATACCCAACTCAGTGAGGAGTGGTAGCTCGACCTTGCGAGGTGAGCTGGGAGCTAGTTGTTATTTGGTTTAGTGTGCATGGCCCCTTTGCAGCTCAGGGGGATAAGGGGCTAGGAGGTACCAGTAAAGTCTCATCAGTCAGCAAGTGGGAGCTGCACGGAGCATGTGAGACAACGACTCAGAGTGGATGAATTGGACTACGATACACTTACTTTTATTCTGCATGGTATATTATTATTATACCTTACACTTTCAATTATGTACTTTTAATTGTGTAAGAAGGTGTTGAATTAGAATTTTAATTAAGAACTTAATTTTCCCATAGCATTAAGCTCTCTACTTGACTTGATTCCATTGGCACTTGATCCTTGATGCTGTGATTGTCCTGTTGGTTTTAATTGATATTTATGAAGATTTTATGCCTGTTCTTCATCCTCATCCCTAGTTCATCAGTCCACGCCTGAGCAGTCGAACAGGAGCCGAATTGACGGTCGTCACTTCGGTGCACAACGACCTATAGATTCTAATGCCAAGGATTAGTAGGATTCGCCAAGGTTTCTACATTTTAAAATAAATTTCCATCCTTAAAATCATCCCTGATCTGATTAAAGGAAATAAAATACCGAAGGTAACAAAATGAGAAAATGTAAATCGAAAGATAACAACAAATTACGTGGGAATTATTTGCAATATGTTCATGAATAAAAATGGGTGAACGTAATGAAGGGTGGATGCTCAGAATCAATATGCTATTATTTAATTACCAGAAGCATAAATGGCTTATGTAACCTCTTTGTTATTTATTTATGTATAAATACTTAGTGTATAAATTTTCTGGTTCATTATCTATTATTTTACCACTATATTTTAACAATCAAAATCAAATGCATGTAATGTTTATCAATATCGCAATTTCACAACCCGGGTTTTACACAAATTGAAATCTGTTTGAACAGAAAGACAACAACAAACCTGAGTTCAAGAAATAAATTCATTTTCATTACAAATTTAATTGGAACTGTTTATAACCTTATGAGATCATCAGTTGAACGAAGAAGTAAATGTGTTTTTATTACCAATTTAAAAGGTGTTTAGAAATTTTTCCAATAGCTATGCTCAGAGTATTAAAAAGGGGAAAACGTAATTATGTGAGTGTGATTAGTAATATGTTAGAAATTAGCAAAACTGTTGAAGGGTGGATGTTATACTACTTTCTAAGTTGATATTTTAGTGACAATTACCCTTTTTATTTTGATTGTAAGATGGCACTTTCAGACAACGATGGGGTTAGGACCGATTATTTACTATGTAATGGTGTTCTGACTACGTTATCACCCTTTTCAATTGATAGATAGATTATGAGATAAATGGTTGTGTTTTTACATTTACCTGACAGCGATAATAATTGGCATTGTTGTTTCTGGACAACATCCCTCCTTTATTAATTAGCAATAATAATCATAGTTGTTGGATATCATTTAATAATAGCAACAAACTGCATTGAATGGCTATGAATGAAATTTAATTATGAACATGAAGATAGCATTAAATCCCATTGAATGGCATCGAGGTGGCAATTATGTATAAGCAACATAATAGCATCAAATTCACATTTAATAGCTGGACCTGACATTTAATTATGAACAATAAGTTAACATTAAAATTTCATTGAACAACGTAGAAATGAATTTTATTTATAACCACATAACAACATTAAAATGGCATTAAAATTTGCATTGAAACGACACTCACTTATTGACAACAACCACTTATATAATTTAGAAAACAATTGCAATTTAATTGCCAGCAGATTTTATATATGATAGACAACGTATTGTAATTAATATTGTTGATAGTGATATAACCAATGATATATAAGGAGCTTGATTAATAATGTTACATTAATAACGATATATATTGATATAGTTAATATCTTTATGTACTGTTAAATTGTTGAATTAGATTTTTGTTTATTGATTAATTAGGACTTGTCAAATTAGACATCATTGTCATTTAGACATTGAAGAAGAGTAACATCACTTTTAATGATGAGTAGTGCACTTAATTTAATAGACATGTACCTTGCTGACAAGTGTATTGATTTTTTTGAGTTCTGTATTAGTTCCCAGTCGATAACGTTCATGTCATTAGTAACATTACAATAGTTTACCCTTAGCGCCTAGACTTCTTGCTTAACGTTTAGGGCTTCTTGGTTGTCGTCGAGTCATTTTGGTTTTCACATTTGTTGAGCGATGTCTTCTTGCATCTTGTCGACCCGTTGCTTGGGGGCGTGGGTGTAGTCCTCATGTCAGTGACTCATCTCCTAGCAAGTTGGATTCATCTAGAGTCCTTGGTCCAGATAGGTTAGGTAGCGCCAAGGTTATCACCGCACCTATCACCTGGGGACGTCATGAGTCCTGATGAGGGGATCATGGTGTGCCCTATTGGATAGAGGAGAATGCTAACTTGGTCAGAGTCTGTTCCTTCTATGTGAGTGTTGTTGATCGTTGTATGTTTGCTAATGGTTCATGGGTTGAACGCCTTCATGCGTTGAGTTGCACACCATCGAGGTTCTAGTTAACTGGTCATTGAGGTCATTTTTTCAGGATGGGGATGTTGTCCCTTAGCTTGTAAGCATGTTCATGTATGTGTCGGGCAGTTAGTCGTTTCTCCTTGTTGTTTTACGCATGTTTCACCTAGTTGCTCTTGTGCCAGTGCATGGAGTCATAGTTACATGTTGCCTATTCTGTGGGCATGGTGTTCGTCATAGGACGTGTTGTTTATATTTAATCGTTGTTGTCATCCCATTTTTTTTTTAAATTGCACCTTATGCTTCGCTTATAGTCATAACGAATGGGTCGCTACAACAGATAAATCAATATTTGCACTAGATAGGAACAGAGCTATGTGATCCACCCAGTTACGATGGATTGACTGACATTGGTATATTTATAAAATCATTTGAGTTATATGTGCCTGGATAACAAAGGATTTTGGCACTAGATGTCGTTTTAAAGGAAACTCCAACTAGGTGGTGGGATATGCACAAAAAGAAAATGAAAGACTGGAACAATGAAGTAGACTTATGCAGATACGCTTTGGGCTGGAGGAAGAAGAGTTTGTGTAGAAATATAGAGGAGAGAGCAACCCGGCATGTCACATAGAAAGATTTAGGGACTTATGGTGTGTAGTTTTGGAGACATAGTGGACACACATATTCATAGACATGTTGGACATAATACTGAAGAATTGGTATTTAGAATTAGATATGTGAAGGGAGAAAACAAAGTGGGAAGAATTGGTCCATATATTCAAAATCAAATTCAGATTTGAACATGAATATCCCTCCATACATACAACACTTTAGGCCATTCAAAAAAATATCTTCTCGGAGGTAGAGACAATGGAAGTAGTACCTTTATGCGGTGTGCACAAAGTCAAGATGACAGTCCATAAGATATTAGAATGCTATAATGTAACAAAGGAAGAATATGAGGATGAGGATTCCAAGAATGTACAAATACTCAAGACAGAAGGAACATGTGCAATAGAAGGGACAAATCTTGCATCTATTGCATACACACAACCAATCAAAATGAAAAAGGTCAACATTGGTACAACGAAGAATCCTAAGTTTGCGCGGATAGGAGATTATTGGAACGATGAGACAACTGAGAAGGTTGAAGACTTATTACAGGAATATCATGATTTGTTTCCAACCACATTCTCAGATATGAAGGGAATGTCAAGTGACTTAGGTGAGATGAAGATCCCAGTAAAACCTGGAGCTAAGCCAATACGATAAAGACCTTATAGGTTAAACTCGAGGTACAAGGAGAAAGTCAAGGCTGAAATAGAAAGGATGCTAGAAGCATGTATCATCGAACCAGTCAAAGAATCTGAATGGATTATTCCAATGGTGGTGTGGGACAAGAAGACAATATGAATTAGGATTTGCATGGATCTAAGGAAGTTGAATGACACATGATTACATCACCCATTCCAAAAAACATTCATGGATCAGGTACTACAGAACATAGGAGGTCAAGAAACATATTTGTTTACAGATGGATTCTATGGGTACCATCAGATAAGAATTTCATAGGAATATTGAAGCAAACCCCCTGCTTCTCCCAGGGTCTTCTCGACCTCTCAGTATAAGGATCATTCAAAAGGATGGCATCAAATTGAATCTCAGGCTCTTGCTAAGACCGAAAACCTTTTCCATAGAATGGGGATCCTCAACTCTTCACAGAGTCCTTCAAATAGACCCTGTGCCAATAAATGGGAAAAATAGATGATACCCGAGGAATTAGGGACTTTCTTACTTCACCTGATGCATGCATGTGCTGCCTTGAACCTCTCAGGCACTTTCTTTAAGCCTATATGCCTTCAAATTCATATTTCAGGCTCTAGCCATTTTTCCCTCGGTGGAGATATCATATGACCATGGGATATGACTAGGTGCCAACTCAAAAGGCACTTCAGAGCTTTGGGCTTCGATTATTTTCGATTGACAACACGACAATTCTCCTAAACTCTGAACTGGCGAAGTTCTGAATTGACGTGAGAGGGATCAATGATCCTCGCTCTCTTTCCAAATAAATGGCCCTGATATCTTTGAGCTCTGGGCTTTGATGAAATTTGAGACACCTCTCCACAAAACCTCTGAAGTTCAAAATATGAAACCACGCATCCTCAGATCATCAACGACCTTGATTAACTCCAACACCCCACGCTTCAAGTGTTCCAAATTCTCTAATATCACAAACATTTGGAGTCCAATCCTTCTAGAATGTCATATCTCCTGACACACATCCTCCACTATCAGCGACCCAGATCCACTTTAGCTTCGACAACTTCATGTCCAAACATCCCTTTGCTGTGAATCCCCTCGAGTGTCAAACCTTCGAAGTGACAGATCTGGTGACACCTGTCCACTATGGCAGATGACTCAGATGAACTACAAACTACATGATTTGATGCCACGTTCTCTTGGAGATCAATGACCAGGATCTACTTCGATTCCCAGAGCTTCGACAATTTTTCTTGCTCCTCATATGAAATCTCCTGGAGTGTTATGGCTTCGGAGTTTCATATATTTCTCCACCTGTCCCTCCTGGTGATGAAAGGTCCTGATCCACTTCGGGACTTTGACTAATCTGCTCTCATATGCACTTATGTGGATTAAGTCTCATGCACTTACCTGGATCCAACGGTTGTTGATCCTTTGCACTTAGATCCTACAGTTGGGATCTATCTTCCTCCCTGTGCTCTCCTCCTGATGTCTACATGTAATATTCAATGATCCATATTTCTTCTCCACATCCAATCTAATGACAATTATTACTCCTTCTACTTCTCCTAGTAGTTTCCCCTCTGACAAAGGATTTTAACACTAGCAAATTTGGGTCATTTTGCGACGGCTATTTTGATGCTCTTGCGACGTTATGTCATGGATATTGTGATGAATCTTGAGTCTCCCAAACATCTCTTCACGTGATGTGGCACGTGCAACGAACCTGGATTAACGTCATAAGCATGAAGACAATAGGGAAGTTGTCACGATTGCAACAAATAAGAAATTCCATTGCCAAAAAGACTAAGTAAAGAAATCATCGAAAGAACGACAAAATAGGGAAATCATTGCAATAGAGACCAGAAAGAGAGCTCGTCGCACCCTCTACAATATTGGAAAATTATTGGAAAATTTTGTGACGAAGGGGTCGCCACAATTGCGATGAAAACAAGATATATGTGACAAAGTTTCTATACATTTTTTGTAATTTGTATAGCAAGTTCATCGCAATATTTGTACAGGTTGTTTGAATTGTGACGGAAACAGGGTATATTGCGACAAAGTTGCTATACAATTTTCGTAATTTGTATAGAAAGTTTTTCACAAGATTTGTATAAGTCGTCGTAATTGCGACAATAACAGGGTATATTGTGACGAAGTTGCTATACAATTTTCATAATTTTTATAGAAAGCTCATCGCAAGATTTGTACAGGTCATCATTCTTGCGACGACAATAATTTATTTAAAAAAAATATTATTTTTTGAGAAAAAAAATTAAATTTTGATTTTTGAGCCAATTATAGAAGGTGCTTTGATTACACACTAAAGAGGTCATCCAAATGAAGTTGTTGGTTGGTTGGTTGAGTCATTTGACTGACCCGACTATTCAAACTAACTATCTTCTTAAAACAATTACACAATTATATCAAAAAACAATACTCTAATTTAGATTTATATATTTAACATCTTTGTGGCCTCAAAGCCTTCTTTGTCCTAAAAAGGTGAAGAAAAATAAATACTCAAACCTTCCAAAGAAATTATTTCTTTGTTGTTCAACTAATCTTTGATGGCCTTATATATGATTTTACATTTTTTTTTTATATTTACTAATGGGTTATACATTTTAATATGGTGCCATTAAATACCTTCTATCACCTTAGTGCCCTTGCCTCTACATTTCTAGGCCATGGTTTCTAACATAAGGAGGGTTTTCCTAGGGGGATAATACTAAGTCCTATCATTGCATTTCTAGATAGGTGAGGACAAGGAATTTGTTTGACTTGGGTTGACTTCTCTAAATCGATGCTTCAAGAAAAGTAAGAGAATAAAATGCTCAATGAATTCTTGGAAGGAAAACACTTACTTTATTAAAGACAACGCACCAATGCACCATTACTCATAATTAGTGATGAAGCAATATACAATGTTCAAGGTGAAACTTTCTAAGTAAAAAGTACATATTCATTCGCAAGATAGTCATCATTTATCAAATTTCATATGTGCAAGAAGTGAAGAATGAACAAGTACTTATGAAACATTTAAGTAGTCGTTATGATAGCAATGAAATAGAGAATCATTGTAACAAGTTCATAACCAATATAATTTTGCATCCATTCAACAAGTATATGCCATGAAACACATGAAGTGTCACTATTGTAAAGAGAGAATAAGGCAACGAGCTCAATGCAATAACTTTAGAAGAAATACAATGCTACTAGATTAGAAAATTTCATTATTATATGTCAAGGAACAAAAATTATATCATCAACCAAACTTATCATTCATTCATCAACACTCAGAAATTAATCTGTTTCTCATCATACAATATAGATCAATTCTTTGGAACCATGATCGTCTCATGAATCGACCCTCTCAACTAGCAAACAATTTAAATGTTGCACTGTTTGGGTAGATTGTTTGGGGTGGTTAGGGTAGTAATGTATCCTAGTCAACCAACCAAGCCAAAAGACATGCAAACACCACAACAAAATATGGTTAACAAACCTTCATACAATAGTGAAAGGAGGCAATGATTGGACTAATTACAAGGTCCTTTGGAATTACTTAACATATTTTGGCTTCTTTAGGATGTGGAAAACAAGGTGTCATAAAAACATTGCAAGACATCAACACTTTAATCACCATTGACAGTGAGATACTTCCACAATTTTATGACAGTCCGTGATAGAGTTTTGGATAACACATAGGAGGTAATGTCAAGGCTTTAAATAGAAGGATATATCCATCATAATTTTGTGTGATACCTCATCTAATAAAATAAATAAATGAGCCAAAATAATGTTTGATAGAAAAAGAGATATATGTGTTAAGAGGGAGGCTTACTTGTAAGTGAAACTTAGACTAGGTTATAATAGGGTAACCCCCTTCCATTATACCTAATAAGATTTATTAGACTATAAATTAGGTTAAGGAACCATATATATACTTTCAGTAACTAATGAAGGTTAGGATATCTATAAGGAAGGTATGTGAGTTAAGGTTTTGGTGATTATTTCATAGTAAGTTTTTGGTGATAACCTAGTAGAAGATAAGGTATGTTAGGGTACTTCTCCTTGACCTTGACTTTCCTAGTAGGTGAGTAGGGGAAGCCAAGTGACATGCCTTTTTAGAATCCCATAGTCAAGTTATATGATTTACCTGAATAAGGATTTGTGAGATACTTAAAGGTGAGATATGAATTTATGATGTTAAAACTTTATGATGTTCATGTACGTATCATGAAATCAACCCTAATTCATGTTTTTTTTAAGGTTGTTTAGTTGAATCAATTAAATTGTGATTTAGAAATGAATGAGTCAAAACCTACCATAACTAACACAAGTGTAACCCTTAATTCATTGTGGTATAAATTTTCCTTGTAAACCCTTGAAGCAATACATGCTAGGATTAAATCCCCCTCACCAAATATTTCATGGAAAATTGAACTTGTCTAAGGTACCCTAACCACCTAAGAGTTCCAAAAATTCAAATATTGTATTTAATTTAATATGGGCATTTCCATCATGATCATCTTAAGTATCATCGTCATTATATGACTATAACCTAGTTCATGTATAAATGAAGTCCTTTAGTATTAGTAACCCCACCCTAAAATGTTTCTAAAGACAATGATAAAAGAACCACTAAGACATCATTAATATACTAGAAAACATCAAAACCTACTTGGAATAACCTACACTTTGATGGTGCTTCATAGGGATTGATAATAAATGATGGTGTCATCCAAGACAACCAAAGGCACTTGGCATTGGCATACTTTGGTTACATATGCAATAAAAATTAACAACGAGGCTAAGTTCAAATCCTATTGCAGGATTTCAACTTAGCAAGGGATCATCTACAAATACAATATGTTATAAAAGCACATGATTGTTAAGTGTTTATGGGGTTAATAAAATTTTCTCTTTATGTTATTATTTATCTAATGACTTAAGTAAGTGGGCCAATTGTGTCTCAATTCATACTCCTTATCATCCAAATGGGTCCCAAGTCTCTATTGTTATAGGGTCTAGTCTATTGTTATCTTTGTAGGTGGATGTGGGTCAAGTATTGTAATATGAAGTTGGGATATAATAACATATTTAATGTGTTACAGTGTGTGTAATAACATATATATTTTATTACATATATGTGTAATAAAAAATACATATATATTCTACTACACTTATATGTAATAACATATATTACAA
>SNQJ01S0026576.1:111674-124720 GCA_010110895.2 Picea sitchensis
TCTAGAGGGGGGTAGGGTATGTATACCTCCATAGACTTTACGAGTCAAATCACTAGGCGGAGGGGATCCCTTGTCCCACAAACAAGGGGGTCTCATACAACAATTTGGTGTTTATTTTGTTATTAGAGCTAAATTTGAACAGAGATTTTGTTTATCTTGTTGATATTGACATCCTTTTGTATGAGATGGACAATGACAATGGTTAGTGCGACCTAGAAGGAAGATTGAAAACATTATGGGTTAAAACAATTTGATCAATGTATTGTCATATAAGTTGCATATCAATATAAATTTAGTTGATTTACCAAAAGAATGAATTTATGTATTTGAATTTTTTTTTTTATAAATATTTTTATTCACCAAATTTCATCTCATTTTTAAAATATCTCTGCCTCTCATTAATCTTGGTGTACATCATAACAATCACAAACTAAACCCAATTAACACCCAAATTTATGTTGTTACCACTTATTAGTAATAGGTTTGTGTGCAAAGTGACCAAACACTCTTATAATAATCAGAGTAGGTTAGCGATTGCTGAGTTGCTTTGTGGATGAGCCATCCTTCTATCTCACCAGGAGCCATCCATCAATCTGCTGCGTGGAGAAGTCATCCGTCAAACTCTGATTCGTTGTGCGTGGGGAGGTCTCATCTTCAAGATGATGAATATTTTTGAAGGGGCTGCATTGCATTAAAGGATCACTGTTACTGTTAAGATGCTGAAGAATTTGTTGTTCACCAGAATTGCACGAGAGAGCAAGTGGCTTCTGTAGATTTGATTATTGAATCGCTACCACTGTTCACAAGGAATTTCTTGCAAATTGTCACATATTATGACTGCTAGAGCTTAAGGGAGGGTGCATCTCATTGTTTTTACTGCCAATAGACCCTAAAAACTGTTGTCAAGAATCATGTGTTGTCTTCACTGGTGGTCACGTTCTAGCTAGATCGCAGGAGATTCACTATCAGGAAAAAGGAATAGGAGACTATCATGATCTATTGTAATCTTCACAGAGGAAGGAACACTTCCATATCTATTGATTGCATAGGTATTCATTTTCTGATTAAATTTTTTTGTTGATATGGAGAATATTGCATTGGAAAAATTTAATGGTTTTAATTTCCATACTTGGAAAGTGAAAATACAACTTCAAATGATGCATAAGAATTTATGGATAATAGTAAAAGGTACAGATAAGGCACCTACATATCCCAGGAAATAAATTGAATGGGAGAAAAGAGAAGATAGAGCCAAGTCCATTCTTGGATTCTCTCTTGCAAATTCCCAACTACACCTAATAGATTTGGAAAACTCTTCTCAAGAAATGTGGGTACAATTGAGTACAATATTTTGGGAAAAGGTTGTAAATGACATTTTTTCATTAAAATTACAAGTATTAAAATTAAAAATGCATGATGAAGTATCATTGTATTCTCACATAAATGATCTAAAGTCTTTGTTATCACAGTTGGGAGAGATCAACTCTAAAGTCGATGAAGATGATGCAAAAGAAATTTTGTTGAATAGTTTGTCTCCAAAATATGAAAATGCTATTTTTAGTTTAACTCAATTACCCTCTCGAACTATGGAAGACATGATTTAAGCACTCTTAGCAGAATAAAAGAGGATGAAGGAAAGTGACATGGAAGTCAGTTCACATGCTGAAATTGCACTATTCTCCAAGGTAAGAACAAATAAAAACATTGAATGCTTCTACTGTCGAAGACGTGGACATACAACACTGAATTGCAAAACACGTGCTAGTGATCTTCTAAAAGGAAAATTGAAAGAGTCATCTAACATAGCTGAGGACTCACCAGGCTCTATGCATGAATACTCATCTAGTGATGATGAACCTTCTCAATCATCTCTCAAACTTTTCTAGAATATAGTTATTGGTTATGTATTGTAAAAAAATTTGATTCTTGTTGTATTTCGGTGCTCCAAGATCATCAGTTTCGTGTTATCATTGTGTTGTTGAGTGTGTGTAAAAAGGGTCATTTTGTAATATCGATTACTGAATGTTTCAGTATTGAGACTATTCTTTGGGGTAGTTTAGAATCATCGATCCTATAAATACTTCAAAGATGGTCGGAAGTGGTTGTATTTGTGTTGGATGAATTGGTAGCTCAAAAATGATGGAGAGAAAGAGTGTGTCTATGAAGTTCAGATATGGGTGTAACTGCGTATGAGGACCAGTGAAATAGACATGACAAAATTTGTGTTCTAAACTTTTGTTATGTTTTTTAATGTAGGCATTAAGGGGGGGTGTTAGAAATAATGCCTCATTATGATGCATCCTAGAGTTTAGGAATTGGGTTGGGTTAGCTGGAGGAAGTTGAGATATTCTCTCAACCTCTTCCTCAAAGAGTGGAATGAGTTGGATCTCACAACACTTATTTAAGTGTGTTGTATCTTTGTTTATGATGTGAAATAATACAAATTGTTTTATGTTTGAGCTTAATCTTTACCTCAAGTGTGCTAAAGATGACCTTGAGTCCTCTGCTTCGGCTCCTACTTCGCTTTAGGTTATTTAATCTAACAAAAATTTTAGGATTCCTTCCATCATCATTTTGACTAATTAACTATAGGTGCCCTTGAATCCTCTCCTTGGGATACTACTTGACTTTAGGTTCTTTTTATCTAACAACATTTTGGGTTTCCTTTCATCCTCATTTTGACAACATAACCATAGGTGATGGAAATATAGAGATAGAACTTCAACATCATAATGATAGGGAAATGAAGACGTGGAATTGGTGCAAGTGGACAACTTCATCCAAGGGAAGTACTAGTGGGTGAAAATGTGAAGATGAGTAACACTTTTTGGAAAGAAGCCTGTGAAGAAATGTTATATTTATTGTTTCAATCAAGAAAATATTCATTGAAATATATTGATTGAAAGTTAAATAATCTTTTGGATAAGAGTTAAAATTCTTTTTCGAAACATTTTAAAATGTCTCAAAAAAGAGTTATGATCCTCCCCCTAGATTCTTGGTCAAGGGTTATGATTCTCCCCCTAGATTCTTGGTGGAGGATTATGATTCTCCCCCTAGATTCTTGGTGGAGGATTATGATTCTCCCCCTAGATTCTTGGTGGAGGATTATGATTCTCCCCCTAGATTCTTGGTTGAAAATATTTAAACTCTCGATCGAGAATATTATCAACTATTGATTGAGAGTTTTTATGTCATAAATGAGGTTGACACAATTGATCATTCCTTATTTCCAAATTTCGACCAAAGAAAATACTACACTACATTGCACCATAATATAAGCCCTACACTCCTTGCAAACCATGTAACACCATTCAAATTAGACACAATATTCTAACGACGAATTAGCTATACTATCAACGGAATTTTTCGTCGATAGTATAGCAAATTCTTAGCAAGATTATTTACATTTGTCTCTCTTGCGGCGATATCAAATGATGCTTGGATTCATTTCATATTTGGTTTATCAACTTGAAATTAAAATTTGATACTTTGCAAGATAGTTGGACCTTCAGTCAAATACAAATATGAATCTTGGAATCATTAACATATCTACTAGAACATATGAAAAATAGGGTTTATGGTCTCCATGATGATATGATGATGGAAGAAAGTGGGTGTGTGAGTGAAATTTGAGTCCATAAATCCTCCCATATCATCAAGGCATGCCAATAGTCTATCCAGGTCAAATTTCAATGCATATATATACAATTTGAAAACATTTCAACATTAGCCCCATTCACATGTAATTGTTGCCCGCCTCTAGTAATTTTATGGTGTTAATTAAGAAATCAACGAAAAGGAAGTATTTTTCATCACAAATATGAAACAGATACATTGTATATACATTAATGTAGAACCTGAAAGAAAAATGAAGAAAGACTGAGGAAAACTTAAAACTTGCATCAACCAAATCAGTGTACTTTGAAAGAAAATTAGGGTTTATGGTTTACATGATGAATTGATGATGGAAGAAAGTGGGTGTGTCAGTGAAATTTGAGTCCAGAAACCCTCCCATATTTTTAAGGCATGCGAATAGTCTATCCAGGTCAAATTTCAGTGCATACAGATACAATTTGAAAACATTTCAACGTTGGCCCCATTCACATGTCATTGTTGCCCGCCTCTAGTATTTTAATGGTGTTGATTAAGAAATCAATGAAAAAGAGGGATTTTTCATCACAAATATGACATAGATACATTGTATATACATTAATGTATAACCTAAAATAAAAATGAAGAAAGACTGACAAAAACTTAAAACTTGCGTCAACCAAATTGTGTACTTTGAAAGAAAATTAGTGTTTATGGTTTACATGATGAATTGATGATGGAAGAAAGTATGTGTGTCGGTCAAATTTGAGTCCAGAAACCCTCCCATATCATTAAGGTGTGTGAATAGTAGATCCATGACAAATTTTAGTGCATACAAAAACTGTTTGAAAAAATTTCAACGTTGGCCACATTCACAGGTCATTGTTGTCGGTGTCTAGTCCTGGTACAATTTCTATTCCTTGTTACTTGTTGTGTGTTCCTCGTTCCTTGTTCCTCATTCCTTGTTCCTTGTTCCTTTTTCCTTGACCATGGTGTATTCCCCAAGATCCATTATTTGTTTACAAAACATACTAATGGCTTAAAATTTTTGACACAAAGACCAAATTAATATCCGCTACATAAGTCTTTTGTCTTTTTCAATGACTATGTAATGAATCTCAATTCGAAGAAGATTCAAATAGGACCTAAGAACCTTAAGTTATTTCCTTAACCATGGGTGACATAACACTATCATTCAATAGTCAAATTGTTACATTTCATTGTAAGGCATCATGTGTATTGAGGGCTTGAGCCACCACAAAGGAAACATACAGAGAATATTGTTATATCCCTAAATTGCACTAGACATGCATACCTGGAATCAAGCCATCCTACTTGTTATCTTTACCAAGCCATCATTGAACAAATCTTCTAAAAAACCATCCTTTGAACATGTACACACCTTGCACCACTACTGCCCATGTACAGAAGCTAGCTGCACCATTACATCCCTCGTATACTCACAAAAATGCGTGAAAAATAAAAATTGCAAAGGGATACGGGATTTTGGGATGTTACCTAACTATTTGACCATCCATAGCCAATCACCCAACCGTTACTATCGTTTCTGGCCTATAAAATAAGGGGATGTGGTCCCATTCCAAGTTGGAAGCATGAGAGCAAAGAAACTCTACCCATTTAAGTATTCCCCCTTTGCCCCAATATTTTGCAACCACATTGTGAGTTTAAGCCAGAATTCCCTTTTCCTCCATTGCAAAACCCTTGCCATTTTCCTGGAGAGGACTGAAGAGGAGAAGGATACATTGATGCAGTTGGTGCATGGTGAAGAGGAGCCCAGGACCGAGTTTGAGGAGAATTTGTCGGTCTCATATTGTGAACAACTTTTGTGAGATTAATATAAAGAAATACTTTTTCCATTCCGCCAAATGATGTCTTAAATATTTATAGTTTGTTTCCATTTTTTGCTATGACATCTAACCCACTAATCCATATATAGAATGCATGCTTGTAGTTTCTTGTTTGTCTTTTGGTGAATGAAGGTCAACCTTGGGAGGATATTTGTAGTCAAGAAACAACTGAGTGCAAAGGGATCGACATCGGACACAAGGTTTAAGGTAGGACTATTGGATCCCTATACTTTGTTTTTTTATATATATGAAGGTGGGGTCATGTCGGGATAGTTGTTAAAAGTAGGAGACTTTAGAAGGTTAGCTCTGCCTATACTTTAGAACCCTGGTGTAGTATGTAGGGTGTTTTCTCACTATAGCAGAATTAGCGACCATACTGGGGAAGCCTCTAGGGTTTTTTGGGGGATACTCTTTTGGGTGTTGTAATTGGTTTAACTGCCTTTTTTGAGTTTCTATGAGTTTATGTGTCTTTAACGGATTCTAGTCTTCAATACCAATTCTCCTTGCATACTTTGCTTGACTGTTAGTTTTCATTTTTGAGAAGTTACATAGGTGTACATGGCCCATAGTGGGTATGCATGCGTACATACATGCCCTGCCTTTAAATATCCTGCGTACATACGCTAGCTGCTGAAGTGTCAATAGTGTGCATGTGTTGAGAATAACTTATTTAAAGAAGAGGCAGTCATCGTATTCCCTGTCATAAGTCATACTTCTCAGGGGTTTTCTTGATCTAGTATTGGTATCTATTATAGTAGTCAGTAGCCTAGGTTTGACCTTATTATAGCTCTTTCTTATCAAAGATTTCTTATGTTTTTTTTATTAGGTTTTTTAGACAAGTTTGCGAGTCTATTCTAATCTACCTGTTTGGTACTGTCAGTGACTCCCTGCAATCTATGATGGGCTAGAAGTCATTTCTTGGTCTTGTCTTGTCATCATTTTTCCCTTTTTTTCTTTAGAAGAAAAGAAAAGAATTCATTTTCAAATTTCTTGTTTTCAAGCATAAAACAATAAAAAAAAAGAGTTCTTCATTTCTTTGTTTAGTAAAAGTAATTTAGGTTAGTTGCTTTGTTTATCAAGGAAAAAGGAAGTTTTCTTAAGTTATTTACTAGAATACTTAGGAAATTAAGTAGCTCGTAGTCGAGTGAAATCTCGTTTTAAGTCCTTCTTTTCAAAGATCTAAGGAAAATAGTTACAAAAAGTTTGGTGAAAGAGTTTAAATTGGCAAATCTTTATTTGTGAAGAAGAAGTAGTTTGTTTTCATTTTCATTTTATGCTCTTCTCTTTCGTCTCTTCAATAACATCACTGGTTTCACTACCATTCCCTTTTACTTAAGACAACCACTAAAATTAATTCCTAATTAAAATTTATTAGACTTTGTGTTTGTAAGGTCCATCAATTTAGTTTAGGCTGGAGCCTTTATTTAGGATTGGAGCGGAAACTCTTCAAGGCTACAAAAACAAACATAAGAGTCTGTGCTAGGGAGTGCTTGAAATTCCAGTAATCATGAAATTTATCTGGGACCCCCCTATAACACAGGGGCTAAACACGAGGTTGCATGCGAAAAGGTAGCGGAGATAACCCCTCCAAAGCCGGACCAAGCGTAGTGGGGAACGCATATAGAGGACCTATCTTAGGGTTCCGTTGATCGCATTTTCCATGGATCTTCACGGGTCTCAAATCCATTCGAGGTCCTCAATCGTCTTCCAAAACACTTTCTTTTGATACCCTTGATAGGTTTTGGGCTTGATACCCTGCTGATTACGGTCCACCTGACTATCGACTGTACCCGCCTGGTGACCGTTTGCACGTTGGCAACCACAGGTTCGGCTGCTCCCCCTACTCAAATGTTGGATGTACACAATGTGAAATTGAAAAACTTGAAGGCCACCCAACATCCTGATGGAAAGAAGAAACAAAAAAAGAAGGGAAATGGGGATAAGAAACCCACCAATAGTGTTGGCGGGGGAAACACAGAGAGGAAAAAGTCAAAGTATTCGTGTAACCTTTGCACGAAGGACCATCTGACTCACCTGTGACCTCGACTTGTGGAGGCCCATAAGTTTTTGACACAACAACAACCTGTTGTGTTAACGATCCCATTTCAACATGGGAAAAATTTAACTCTTGCCTCTTTGAGTGCGGAAGAGGGCAGTCAGGGACCCCCTCCGTCTTCGAGTAATCCTTCATCCGTGAATGAGTATATAATGAAAGGTGATGCCTATATAACCACTAGAGCACATGAATATGAAATTCCAAACACCTTTGAGAAGAGTAAAGAATCTGAAAACCCACCTCTTCCTCTCCATATTGAGAATACGTTGGGAGAAACAATGACACGCATCCCAAAAGGTGCGTTCAAGAAAGATTCCCACAATCCAAATGTAAGGGCCACCTAGAAATACTCCGTGGTGGAGAATTTGTCTCAAACCCCTTGTGCAATGTCCACTTTGGAGGTCCTCCAGAGCTTCCCTTCCCATAGGAAGGATCTATTAGCTTCCTTAGGATTTACTGATACTTGTAATCTGAGAACGATCATTCTTGATACAACCGACTTAAAACCTCCTCTCCCCTACCATGTGGTGTTTTATATAGTAGTGGCTTATACCACGAAAAAGTTTACTCGGAACATTTTCCACACGGTGGTTGATGAGGGCACCTCGACATGCGTGATGTCATTGGCATGTTGGAAGGCCATTGGCCAACCCGTTTTGTCTCCGTCAGCTACTCTTCTTACTGATTTCAACGGTCATTCATTCTGACCACATGGAATCATCCCCTCTTTCCTTGTGCAGTTAGGGGGGAAGACTGTGTGCATCGAGGTTGAAGTGGTCAATGTGTCTCTCGACTACAATCTCTTGTTAGGAAGGAGTTGGACCTATGCTATGCAAGCAGTGGTTGCTACAGTTTTCTGGGTCTTGTTGTTCCCACATGAGGGTTGGATTGTCTCCATGGATCAGTTGTATTTATCCCGTCCTGACCCTTCATAGGGGGCATCCATGGTCCCGATGATTGATAACCCTTAGCCCGGTGTCGTCAACGTAGGGGTTAGATTGTGCCCACCTTTGATGGGTACTTTCAATTACCCTTCCCCAACAGGAAATGTCAATTACATATCGGTTGTCCCCGATTAGTATAGGGTTGAAATATTTCAAGTCTCGTTGTTTCATATGAATTACTTTTATGATCCATGGACTCTTCCTTCCTCATCAGCCATGATGGAAGGGACAGGGAACCATGGCATGGCCATGCCTTTGTCCACGACAGAAGTTGTGTACTCTATAGTCCAGCAAGCTTTCGTTGACCCTGATATGACTCCCGCATAGGAGTTAGATTCTGTTCTCGAGCCTATTTGGGCTCAAGGTTCCCTCGTTGATACTGATTCCTTAGACTTAGTATTTCCCTCTAACGAGGTGATTATCGAGACAATGACTAGTCTGGACAGACCCTAGGATGATCTCCATCACAGATCTTATTTCCTCCCAAAGTTAAGAAGAATTGAAGCAGGTGAATTCACTTTGACTATGACTAGAGATAGGCCTTGTCCTATAAATCCTTTGTCTACGCATGCAGTTTATGCTGAAGTAAATATGGAAACCATCGCTAAAATGATACCTATAGATATCTCCAGAACCCTTGGCATTGTGGAGAATGTCTTCGTCGGAGTGGACTTCTCCCCCGAGGAGATTTGAATCTACACATATTTATTTAAATATTTTCGCGATGTGTTTGTCTGGTCTTACGAGGAAATGCCAAGCATAGATCCAAGAATCATCAAACATGAAATCATGACATACCATGAAACTAAGTTGGTTTGGCAGAAGCTTCGTCGAGTCAATACTAGGAAGGCAATAGTTATGAAAGCTAAAGTAGAGAAACTGCTCAAAGATGGCTTCATCTACCCCATCTAGTTGACTCAATGGGTGTCAAACCTCGTTCCAGTCAACAAAAAACAGGGTATGATTCACATATGTACGAACTTTTGTGATTTGAACAAGGCCTATCTAAAGGATAATTTTCCCATGCCATTTATTGACTAGATAGTCGATGAATGCGTAGGTTGTGAGGCATTTTCTTTCATGGATGGTTTTTCGGGATACAATCGGATATAGATGAAACCCAAAGACCAACACAAAATTGCTTTCATCTATTCGTGGGGTACATTCGGTTATCAAAAGATGCCTTTTGGTCTGAAAAATTCTAGAGCTACTTTTTAGTGGGCCATGTATTTTTCTTTCCACGATCTCAAAAACATAGTCGAGGCTTATCTTAATGATCTAACATCACGATCTTGTAAGAGATTTGATCATCCCACACACCTCTGAATTATCTTTGAGTGATGTCGCTACTACTAGATCCACTTCAATCCAAACAAATGTCATTTTTGCATGACGTCGGGTCGTCTGCTAGGTTTCATAGTTTTGACAACAGGGATCATGGTTGATCCTCTCAAGGTTGAGGCGATAGTTCAGTTGCCTCCCCCATGCACAGTCCCTTAGCTTCAGAGATTATAAGGGAAAGTGAACTTTTTATGACGTTTCATCACAAACTATGCCGAGATCGCAAAGGGTTTCATGCATTTACTAAATAAGGACGTTCCTTTTCATTGGGACGAAGTCGCTCAGTGCTCTTTCGAAGTGTTGAAACATGCCCTCATGTCTTCCCCTCTGCTTCAGCCACATGATTATAATAAATATTTCTTATTATACTTGGTTGTTTCAGAGTTGACCATCGATATGGTCTTGGTTCAGGAGGATGATTTTCTTGAAGAATATGTGATTTATTACCTGAGAGGAGGCCTGGTTGGACCGAAACTCAATTATTCCCACGTTGAAAAATTTGCATTGGTAGCAGTGCATGTTGTCCAACGGTTCCGTCATTATATCTTGTTTCACAAAACCACCATCATTGACGCTGTGAATCTATTTCAATACGTGTTGACGCGACGTGTAATCAATGGAAATATCAGTAGATGGATAGTTATCCTCCAGGAATTTGACTTAGATTTTGTTTTGGAGAAATCCAAAAAGTCGTTGGTCTTTGCATAAATCATCTTAGAACTTTAGATCGAGTCAGGTGATGTTATGCTCGAAGAGTCGCCTATTAAAGGAGAAATGTTTTTGATCGCATATTCGAACCCTTGGTATGGAGATATACTGGTCTATATCCAAACTTTGAAATTCCCTACCTCTACTTCTCATGATGAGAATCGTCATATACTCCATTAGGACAAGAACTGTCTCATACTTGAGGACACTCTGTATCGTCGAGGCGTATATTGCATCCTTCATCGGTGTCTCACTCATGAAGAAGAAGAAATCGTGCTTAATGATTGCCACACCGGAGGATGTGGCAGTCATTTGTCTGGGTTGGCAACAACACAAAATATTCTACGAGTCGGTTACTTTTGGTCGATATTAATCAAAGATTGTGTTGAATTGGTCAAGAAGTTCCACCCGTGTCAGATCTTCTCTCAAAAGTTGAGGGCACACCCCTCTCCCATGTTTCTCATCATCATAATTGGTCCCTTCACCAAGTGGGGGATTGATTACACTACGTGCAACCCCACTTCATCAAGGGGGAGCCGTTATATCATTGTAGCAGTAGACTACTTCACGAAGTGGGTCGAGGCTATGCCAAAGTTTAAATATGATGGCGAGACCGCAACTCTCTTTTTTTTTTAACCAGATAATAGCAATATTGGGTGTTCCGAAAGAGATTGTCACTGACCATGGCAATCACTTTCAGAAAAAAACAGTGTCTGAGTTAACGTTAAATATTGGGTTGAGGCAAGAACATTCATCACCTTACTACCCACAGACAAATGGTTAGGTGGAAGCTGTGAATAAATCTCTTAAGACTATTCTACAATGAACGATCAATTCAGCCAAGTCAAATTGGCATCTAATGTTGTACTCGACATTATGGGCTTACCGAATGTCTGTTAAGACTTCAACTGGTTTATCACCTTTTCAACTCATTTACAGGATCGAAGCAGTCTTGCCTATAGAGTGTCAGATCTTGTCTCTAAAGTTGGCAGTACAGTTACTACCAGACACTTCACCGCTTGAAGAGCATTTATTATATCTTGAGCAACTATATGAGAAACATCGAGATGCAATCTTGGCTAACGAGGCTAACAAACAAAGAGTCAAATGTCAGTATGAACGGTCCATTCATCCTCAGATTTTCTCCGAAGGCGACCTTATCGTGGTCTATGACCAAGATAAGGATCCCCTGGGGGTAGGTAGGTTCAAACCCATGTGGTTTAGACCCTTCATCGTGAAGGAGGTACTAAAGAAGGGCACTTATCATCTGGTAGACTTTGAGGGAAATGTTTTGGTAGAGCCTAGAAATGGGCTTTACCTCAATAAGTATTACTCGTAGGTGGGTCGCCTAGGGTGACTTTTTGAACATATGTATATTTCTTGTACATTGTTCATTTAGTTTTGGTCTTTTTGTTTTATGGATGTGTCATTTTTTGTGTCATATTTTTCACTGTGGCATATGTCAAGTGAATCAGAGGTGTTCATTGGGTTTGTGAACGACGCTAGCCAACACACTCAGAGGCTTTCTTCTGCATCTTTGGTGATTTTCACACCTTAGGGCTAGTTTTTATCTTCAGGAGGTATCTGTTTAGGTGTCACCACAAACAATGTTTCTGAATACAATGTAGTTCTAGAGTTTCTTTGTGATGCTTTGTCACATGGTATCTCTCACCTTCGGGTATACTTAGACACTCAGCTAGTTGTGTCCCAGTTAAATGGGGTTTACCGCATTTACGATCCTACTCTACACCGACGATTCCTTAGGGTACGTCTCTTAGAACAAAGCTTTGATTACATTATGTATATCCATGTTCCTAAGAGATTGAATCAAATCACATATACTCTAGCTAATCATGTATTAGATTGGCATTTTGCACACATGTAAGAAAAATCACACACATGCACATGTAAATACATTTGTAAACAAAATGTAATCCTTAAGACATAAAAATATAAAAAAACACATATATATATCTAAAGTATCAGAGTACATGGGTGGGAGCAAGCGCCTCAAAAAATATAGGTCTAGTAAGAGTCACGGGGCTTATGCCCTCCAAAAAATATACAAAAGGTTCCCTCAACATGTAAGTAGTCCATCCTAGCTAAGGGTGGGGCCTATTGGCCCTAGCGTAGTGAACAGTGACATTTTCCAAACGCTGGAAGAGCTGGACCCAGGTCCTTGGCACCCCAACTATATGAGGTTGCATCGATGGTGGAAGATCCTCGATCTCTGCCATTGGGACTATGCGAGTGAATGCGGTAAGGTTCTGCTCCACCTGTCTCAAAACTCTCTCAGCCTCTCCAGATGGATTTCCCCCTTCTTCTGTTGGTTCCCCAGCCGCGGATGGTCCTACCTCTGGTCAAGGACATTGCCTGGTCCTCGCAAAGTCTGCTGGATGTAGTGGCCCCACATATGCACATAACAGATACATAGTTGTCAGATACTCTAGTACACATAAAAAAAACGATATATATAAAAGGAAATAAAAATTAAATAACTTTGAAAAACAAACGTACCTATCTCTCCTCGATCACCTC
>SNQJ01S0026577.1:0-54502 GCA_010110895.2 Picea sitchensis
GAAATCATAGAACCTATCAAAGAATCAGAGTGGATTAGCCCTATGGTGGTCTAGGATAAGAAGTCAGGAGAGATCAGAAACTGTGTAGACTTGAGGAAACTGAATGATGTATGTTTACATGATCCATTCCCTACACCGTTTATTGACGAAGTGTTAGATAATGTAGGAGGACAAGAAGTTTACTCCTTCACAGATGGATTTTCAGGTTATCACCAGATCAAGATTGCTAAGGAAGATCTCCATAAGACCACATTTGCAATAGAATGGGGTTATTTCTAGTACAAAGTGATACCTTTCGGATTGAATAATGCACCAACCATATTTTCTAGGGTGGTGGTCGAAGCACTCAAGGATTTTTTACATAAATGTTTGGAAGCATATTTTGATGATTGAACTGTTTTTAGCTTATTGAAAAATCATATTGAATGTTTAAGACTAATGCTGGATAAGTGTAAGCAATGTTAGATTTCCCTCAACCTGAAGAAGTGTATCTTTTTTTCACCCTTTGGAGTGCTGCTAGGCCATATTGTGTGTAGACAGGGGTTGTTGGTAGATCCTTCCAAGATTTCCATCATTGTTGATCTACCTCCTCCTACTTCGGTTAGATAGTTGTGCACTGCGCTAGGACATATTGGATACTACATAAAGTTCATCAAGGAATATGCACAGATAACAACACCCATGGAAAATATTTTAAAGAAATATTGTCAGTTTCAATGGTTAGAGGAATGTCAACAGACCTTCGACACACTAAAACAAAAAATGGTCACTCTGCCTATTCCGTTTTTCCCAAATTGGAGTAAAGAATTCCATGTGCACATCGATGCATCATCTATTTCATTAGGAGCAGTGTTAGCAACCCCAGGAGCAGGAGATATTGATCACCCGCTAGCCTTTGCTACCAAGAAGCTCTCTACAACCGAGATAAATTACACCAGCACTGAAAGAGAATGTTTAGCTATGGTGTATGCGCTGCAAACATTTCGACACTACTTGTTGGGAGGACACTTTAATATGTTTACTGATCACTCTGTGTTGAAATACTTAGTCAACAAGCCAATTTTGGGGGAAGACTATGCATATCGCTACTATTATTCCAGGAATATGACTTTGAGATTTTGCTCAAGCCAGGGAGAATGAGAAAGGGACCTGACCACTTGTCTAGGCTAGAACATGGAGAGGAACCTACCAGTTTGGAGGATACATTACCAAATGCATAGTTGTTGGCCATCAGAAAGTTTGATGATCACTTCGACGAGATAGTCCAGTTCCTATCAACATGAATGACACCTCGCGAATATAGATTCATTCAGGAGAAACGACTGGTAGTTCGTGCTGCAGATTTTTCACTTATGGCTGGACAAATATATAAGATGGGACTTGATGAGATCTTGCAGAGATGTGTTATGGAGGAAGAACGACCATTGATTATGTCATAAGCACATGAAGGCATCACAAGAGGAAATTATGCAGGAAAAGAAACAACGTAGAAGGTTCTTAGAGATGACCTCTGGTGGCCCACTTTACACAAAGATGCTAAGGAATACTACATAGTATGCAATGTATGCCAAAGAGTTGGGAAACCTTCCAGAAGAGATGATATGCCTTTAGCACTGCAATTAACATTACAAGTATTCGAGAAATGGGCCATTGATTTTGTGGGACCTATTAACCCACTAGGAAAGTGCACATGAGCGAGATACGTTATCACTGCGACAGAGTATTTGACCAGATGGGAAAAAGCAAGAGAATTTAAAGACTGTAGTGCAACTACAGCTGCGGGGTTCATATTTGATGATATCATAACCTGATTTGGATACTCGAAGATCCTTATGAGCGATCAAGGTACACATTTTATTAATAAGACTATTAAATACTTAACTCAGGAATTTGCAGTCCACCATCAGAAGAGCACTCCATACCACCCACAAGAGAATGGTACAGCCAAAGATTTCAATAAGGTCTTGGAGACAACGCTGACGAAGATTTGCAGTGTGAACAAAGATGATTGGGATTTGCAAGATTTCATCAGAAGGTACAGAAGGAATGAGAGAAGGCCTACCATGACAAACATATCAAGAGGAAGGAATTCAAACAAGGAGATCTGGTGCTGGTATACGACAAAAATTTCATGAAGCATCCAGGGAAGTTTAGGACACATTGGCTTGGGCCCTATGAGGTTGCCTATGTTGCAGAAGGTGGAGTTGCGCAGTTGAATACATTGAGTGGAGAATGGAAGGAAGGTTTAATAAATGGGAGTCGGTTGAAATGGTATTATGACAACCATCTTCCTTGCAGATCTCAGTAAAATCACAAGAAGAACTGTCTAGGTACCAGGTGCAGTTGAAACTGGGTACCAGACACCAAAAAGACAGTCTGCACAAGGAAGAGAGAGACCAAGCAGAAAGCACAGGCTGCTCCACGTAGCCTAAAGTTGAAGTGAAATAGAAGGTTCAGTATTGCAGTGAATCAAGACGAGTCACAGGTGAGTGTTGGGGGCCTGTTGGCCCTTGGTTATGGAAGAAAGTGAAGAGTAAAGAAGAAAGGTGAAGTACGAATTGCACGGAAAGTACATTGACTGAGAATGGGTTGAAGTGGTCAAAGAAGCGGAGAAGAAGGAGCAAAGGGAAGAAAAGATAGCCGTTGGAAGAGAAGACCAAGGAAGACAAATCAACAAGGAAAGATGGATCGTGGAACACTCAAGAAGAAGAAGAAGATGTCAACGAGTGCTTTGGAGAACCTCGGGGAGAAGATAGAATGAGAGGTTGGCGAAGCCTTGAAAACACGATTCAAGTGGACCTAGGGTTTTAGACACCTAGGGTTTTGACACTTAGACTTTGATTTTCCCTATTTCCAACAAACTAAATGAGGAAATAGGGAAAACTTATGAGGTTTAAATAATTGGAAATCCCTTTAATGGGATAGAAACCCTAATGTTGGAAATGGAAAGATATGAAGGAAGATAACTCAACTAGAATTTTTTGCAGTTGTAGATGATGAATATACCTAGGTTGAAAAAAATATTTATGATGTTCCTTCAAGAGTGATCAAAAACATGAAATGAACTTCACATTTGGATCAAAATTCTTGCAAGAGAACACTTTTCTCTATCTCTGATACAAAGATATATATGCAATATAAAAAAGAAACATTGGATCTACTATTGTAATGATAAATTACTAAAGTATGAATAATATACAGACTTGGTGGATCAAAGGAGATGATACCTCCCTTTCCCTAGCTTGATATATCCTCTATTGAAGTTTTAGAGTTGAAAATCCCAAGATATGACTGGACTATACTAATGGAGATTCCCTAGGATGAATCAATAAAACCTAAAAGATTGGAACCAATCTAGGTAAAGGAGTCCCCATTGAGGCACTAGAGAATACAATTTCAAATAACTATATGTGATTAAGAGATGTGGAAGGAGATCAATAACTAATCAAATGTGTACTTGTATACTAGTGTTTCAAAATATAAAAGATCTCAAGAGTTGAAGATTATTTATAAAGAGGAGTAGAATGGCATATATAGGCATAGTAGTGGAATTGAGAAATAAGATCATTTTTGTTGGCCCTTGGTTATGGAAGAAAGCGAAGAATAAGGAATAAAGGCGAAGTACGAACTACGGGGAAAGCACATTGACTGAGAATGGGTCGAACTGGTAAAAGAAGCGGAGAAGAAGGAGCAAAGGAAGGAAAAGATAGCCATCAGAAGAGAAGACCAAGGAAGACAGATCAACAAGGAAAGCTGGATCATGGACAACTTAGCAAGCGAAATAAGATGTCAACGAGTGCTTTGGATAACCTCGCGGAGAAGACAGAGAGACAGGCTAGCAAATCCCTGAAAATGCGGGTAAGTGGACCTGGGTTTTTAGACACCTAGGGTTTTGGTATTTAGGTTTTTGACACTTAGACTTCGGTCTAAGGTTGTCTGGGAGTCATTTTAATGTATAAATAAATATCTAGATGAGAGAATAGGGGTTCGCCATTGTGGGTTAAGAGAGTGATTATTGTGGTGTGCGAGAGAAGCATTGCGTTGCAAGAGCATTATTGTATCATGGATCTTCAGTTGGGTGCAAATATTAGACTTGAAGCTGGGTGCACAGGGAGGGGAGATAATAAGAGAGGAGAGAGAGAGAGAACTGCAAGCTAAGAGTGTAGATAGAACTGGATGTTTCCATTTAATATATCAAGAAGCACAGTTCTGTGGACGTAGCCCTAGGGAGAGGGTGAACCACGTATATCTTGTTGTTCTATGTGGTTGATGTTATGTTATTTCCTTTTTGTTATACTGTTATTGCATTGTTGTGTTAGATATGAGATATAACCTGCAAAGTAAGCTCAAGTGTGTTAAAGAATATCTAGGTTGTTATGTGTTGTTGCCTTGGATCCACTTTTCACTTCCTCTGGTTGTAGACACATGTTTCCTGCAACCCCCTATCGCTACTTCGGGTGAGACCGCATCTTCTTTGTAGGTGTTGTCGAAAGGGCTAGTAGTTAGGGCTTGTTGGTGCACTGTTAGAGTTGAACCCTGGGTCTGCCCCTATGCCAACAATGTTCGATTAGCCATTAGGATACCCAGGTAATATGGAATTTTATATTGTTCCTTTTGATTATGTGACATGGGTTTGGTGTAACAAACCTAACCCCCTAAGTACCCTTTAAAGGTATGGGGAATCAAAGTTTCTCTTTTTTACATTCATCTCAATACCTCTTCTTTATGGAACCATTGTCTTCTTCTCATCAATAGCTTTCCAATGACTGTCATCATGGTGAAAACCGAGCTCTGGATCAAAAGTTATGGATTGAAAAAGTTCTCAGGCCTCATTGGCCAGTGCCACCTCATTACCACATGGAATTCATGTGGATGCCTATCCCAAGTGTCAATTGACATGGAACAACTGTGGCTTCGACGTGGCATTGAAAATATGGTTCTCTGAACCTTTGTTCCAATCCCACAGAACCTCTAGTCATCATCATCAGGATTTTATTTCCATGGGTCGAAAAGACCCAACCACAAGTTCTAACAGTGATTCATTAGTTGGGATTACAATATATTCATCGATCCAATGCATCTCATCCAATGAATCTAATTGCGTTGGTGATTCTAAATGTCTCAGTGCTTAATGCATACTCTTCTATTCTTTCATGCTTTGAAGACATTACGCCTGGATCAACGAACCAAATACACTGTCCCACAAATCCAACAATTCTCATCACATCGTCCTCGACATTCTTAGCCAACACATAACCTTTCCAATCCCTTCCATATACAATGAACGATCCATATTTCTCTGTCCATATATCTGATGGTTGGTGATTCCAATGACCATCCAATGGTTTAGACCCAACATGTTCCATCTTTGACCTTATGACGAACCAGGGATCGACACCTGTCATCCTTCAGATGCGCTAACATGCCACACTACTCATGATGTCCTCATCCATCCTATAACCTATAAGGGGGTTCTTCATAAATCTACGATGGAGATTAATTCTGACCCACCACTAATCAATGAATGTCAATACATCGTCAATTCCTTCATCTCCGTTGGTGTTCTTGGCCACCACATAGCCTTGCTAACCTTTAAAACTTCAACGAACGACCCAAATCATCTCATATTTTCACATACGTGTGCCAACTCCTCTTGACATGTGGCATCATCTCTACATGACACATGGCACCATCACCACCTGACACGTGGCATCCATAATTCCCTTAGAATCTCACCTATAGGTTCCAAATTACTATGCCACATGACACCTTCTATGCCCGACACGTGGCACTATCCACATCATCCTCTTGAGCCATTAATTAAAATGGATTTTGAAGGCCCTCCTCGCCCAATGGGCCCCATTCTCGTCCCATCGACCAATCAAATATCACCACACATCATCCTAAGGAACACACTGGTATTTCCCGTCATCATGACATCATTATACTCTTTTATTTCCCTTCGGGAAGGCTCATAGATCCAATGGATAAGGTATATCCCTAGACTCTACCTAATCTATGGTAAAAAATAATCTCTTGAAGCCTTACCGTCGTAGTTCCTACACCTTGGAATATTAGGTTACTTCGAGTACCAAACTCCGATGAAAAACACTACTTTGGATTTGATGGTTTAGATCCTTTCCCGCAGAGACTCCTATTGATTCAATGGCTTGCGTTCATTCTCAGAGCTCTTTCGTCAGAGTCCCTCATCAATCCCACGCACTAGCATTACGACAACCTAATCTTCGATCAACGGTGGAGATATGTCCACCCACATATCCTACGATCGATAATTATAGAGCCCATTCAAAGGTATGAGCTTGACAAGAACCCACTCTCAATTCCTTTGACCAAATATAGGTTGCCACGTATTACCCTCGAGTATGTAGACATTCCCCATCAACATGACGTCAGCAAGATGTCACCTTCCTTCTTAACCTCACTTAAATGAGACACTATGAAGATATACAACTAAGAATTGATCTCACCATTACTCTGATTAATGGTCCATATTGTCCCTTGGGTATTTCTCATGAGAGTGCCTTAACTCTGGGTCTCTAGGGTTACTCTGATCGTCATCCTTTGACCAACAATCAGGATATTTTTGCCTCTAGTCTTCTGACAGATCGACGGTCCTGGGTACATCTTGTACATACCTCATATCCTACTTCGACAAAGGGTCATGATCTATTCGTTGCGTCGATGCAACGACTATGATTTCTTTAGGCTCAAAACATGGGTTTTTCCCCAGGTTTTCAGTTTGATTCAAGACTTAGCAGTTCATGGATTTCTTCCCATTATTTTCCAAGGTTCACCAGGCCTTCATGATATCTGCAGTTCTCCTCTAAAACGAATAAGGCATTCTCTTCACATCTCAGGTGAAGATTTGCATCCAATAGGTTTTCCATTCCAATAAGGAGACTTTCACAGAGCTTTGAAGCTCTCCAAACTTCACATAAACCTTCCTAGGTTGTAGGGAATTTCTGCCTTCATTCTTCCAACAAGAAATAATCCTTGCTACCTATTCACCCAAATGAGGATTTCATTCTGCACAATTATTCACAAAAGCAGGAGGTTAATGACACAAGGTCCATCGGCCCTCTCAGGCCTTCAACATGCTATTATTACAATATCCCTTTCCTTTTGGAAATTATTGTTCATTTATTAACTTTCTAGCCTCTTTTCTTTTCACAAACACCATGCCACAAAAAAAAATTCTACACACCCAAGAGGCACAAAGAAGTTGATGTATCTAGGATTATTTTCACAAGGGGAAATCGATTGTACTATTTCTTTAATCAATTAAGATAAAACGTAGGATCCTCTTTCTCATACATGCAATACACATGCGTTTCAATTCAAACATATTATTATATGAGTACAATGACTTCTAATAGAATAATATCAATACCATTGACCAGGTATTGACAGTTGCACACAATCAACTGTGAGATCAAAAAATTGTGGGTATTTGAAAAAAAGTTTGATTGACATGTTGGAGCCAACCAACTGACTGTGGTTGTTCTCCTTTCCACCCAATCGTAGGCTTATATTCATTCACTCTTAGCACTCTAGCCACCCCTATGCCAATCCATGATACCACTAGGGAATCTCTCGCAAGTTCTCAGTAATATTAGAATGTCACTCTCCTTCACTCTACTCTTGGTAGATATTTTATTTACACCCACCTAGATTAGGCCACTTCTAGGTTTATCATATGTCTTCCCAACATTAAACTCAACACTCTTAGCCTAGGTCGAGTTTTTTGGTTTCTCAGACCCAAGATTCAGAGCTCTGGCTCCTTCTATTACTTTTTTTTTACACATTCCATCCCTTCTTCCCCCCAACTGTCTTCTCATCCCATGCCTCCTCTGAAATCATGCACCTCCCTTGTATGCATATCTTGGGAAGGTTCTCGACCTATCCTTTTGTTTGTTGTGTCAGAAGGAAACTCGTGAGTCAATACTGGGAGCCCATGGTGATCTTTCTTGATGTCCTCCATATGAAAGCTTCCTTTACTTATGGCACCCTTCCATACTTCCATTCATACAGAAACTCGTGATATGCTTTCATTATTTTTCAATCAAATTCTTTTTCAAATACCCACAAATTTTTCTAATTCACAATTCCATTTTCGATCTATTCCATACAAGAACCTGATTCCACAAGCCTGAGATTTCATTCTCATGGAAGTCTGGCTATTTTATAATCAACATTCATTGGTATTCCTTATGGACTTACAATGCTTCCATATCCAATACCCTTATTCCTACAATTTCAACTTCAATCAACCAAACATATTGTTAGTTCTCATGCACATTATATTTTCATTGCACACTTGCAATGATTTCCAAACAATTTTTAGAATTGTGCATACTAACAATTTCCTCACATTCATATATTCAATGATATAAAGAAAAAGAGAATATCATTCCTTACACATGCATCGTTTTAGCATACCATTTTTTTCCAAATGCAATTCAATATTAAGTGTATTTAATCCAATGCACCAATATCCATGGCCACATTCACATACCATGCACATTTGCATTCATTTTAGATTTTTTTTTTTATGTTAGGACCTCTTGCCATGGTGTGTTGGAACTCAACCAACCTCTCTCACATGGATTCCCTATCCATATTCATTATTACAACAAGATTGTCCCTCCTTCTCTGAGATCATTGTAGCCTTAAATCAACACACATGAAACTAAAATTTCTGCATGAATGCATTCAAGCATTCTTTCTTCATTGGTAGCCAGGGTGCCAAAATTTATGGCCACCCAATTTCTCTCTTTACCATTCTTTAACTCTGGTAGAATATTGGAAGATCCTTCTTTCATAATGGGCAATCCATTAACTTCCCTCTCATTTTCTTAATGCATCCAGTCAATGTGCTACTCATGAGCACTATTATTCCCAATCATTCTCGATTGGTCGAAGTATTCGTGATACTTTGTTCGTGAATTTTCTTGCAAGGATCTCAATCATGCTTGGCTACTAGAGGCTCCTCCCTCTATCCTTCAATTTCTTCTTTCCTTAATCATACACTGCTTGGGTATCAATGCCATACAACAACCAATCAAAATCACATGCATATCATTAATATAATAAAATAAATCAGAATGGACTCTTACCCTATCCCTTCATGCCATATGCCACATTGGTATGAACAATATTTATACCTATTCCAGCTGCCAACGCCCTCTATGATGTTACCTCATTAGTGGTGCTCCATGGGAATCCTCAAAGTACCTTCATCAATATTTCAACAATGGCCTTCTTGCAATTGTCCTCTACCCGAGGTTGCCCATTATTGGCAGTTGTCTTCCCCAACAAATCCAATATTTTCAACATGTGACATACATCATCACATTCATAATTACATTATTTTTCATGTTAAATAAAAATACATGTACCATAGCATTTAAATTTGAAAACATTTGTAGATATGCCCTAGAATATATGTATGCACTTGTCACATTATCCTCAATGTTTTTGTGGGTGATATTACAATCAAACTTTCAAATGTTTCAGTATCCTACAACCAAAAACATTCTCATGTCTTAAACATTTTCACATATCAGCCTTTCAATTTTCTCTTATCCCAGAGAAACACATTAGGCAATAAGAAACGAGTTAATGGATTCTTCCCCTTTTCCAACTCCTTCTACACATCCTGGAACTTTCAACCCAATTGAGTTATTTCTAAGACCTCAATGCCCTTACTTAAAAGAGCTCAATGAAGCCTATTCATTTAAACATACTTATTAGCTTACTTTCCTTTCACCTGCTGTTCTTTTAAAGCATACAACTCTATCTCATTATTCAAATTTTTAGAGTGAGAAAAGTATAAATCATTTTATCCTTCATTTATTATGAATTATACTCCTCCTAAGATCTTCCTACTCTCTTCCTTGAGCAATCTCAGTCCAATTTATATTGACCTTTATGGATAAATAGGTATTCTACAACAAGAAGATTTTAGTACACAATGAATTATGAACCTGTTCATTCTGCACATTACCATTAGAAATCAGAATGGTCAACATTCATTTGCGTATCCCTTATGGATGCATTATATTTTAGAATGTAATCCAATATTCTTATATAGAAAGGCCTTGCAACCCACTTCCCAACTCTCAATAGTTATTAAGGTTATAGTTATGTTCTCATGATAGAGTTCTTTACATAGTTCCCTCACATGGAACTTCTTCAACAAGCAACTGTCCTTGTTACATGTTCATCACTATCTGAGATGACCTCAACCTCGAGTCATCCTCAACTTTTTCATTTCCTATTCTATCCCAATATTCCATAAGGAATATAAGCTTGCATTCTTATTATGTATTTCAGATTTACATTCAAATAAGCACTCTTATGTTAACATTTTTCTTTCAAGTTGTGATTTCATGCACTTGATCACATGCACTAGCATGTTGTGTGTGTCCACCACCAACACACTCTACAATTTCGTATGCATTTTTTGTTTAAAGTTATTTAACTCATGATTTTCTCATGAGATTCTCGAAGGAATTCTCACCTTTCCTTCTATATTAATCTACATAGCAATCTTGCTCATTTTCCTTTCAATATTTCATATTGGCTCTTTCTCTAAGGAGTGGCATACCTCCTCCAACTATTATTTAAACCGAACAGTTCAGACCCTTCTACCTAGGGTCATCCATGCATCCATGGAATTATCCAATATAGCAAAACACACTCCTTGCCTCACATCCTACTTGATCAGGTACTCATATTATACTTTTAAGCATGTTTATATATATATATATAACACATTTTTACCTCGTTCATTCACATTTATTCAACATCGTCCAGTTTGTTATGAGACATTACAGTCACTTACATGACCAGTCTCATCAATAAAATCATAATTATGCTTCCCACTTTACAAGATAACAACCACAAATAAGCTCACTCTTTCTCATTACTCTTATATATATATATATTATGCATGTGCCTTGCTTGCACATTTCACATTATTCATTAATGTTTATCTGATCTTAATATCATCCTTCACATCAGGCAACCTTATAAAGCATTCAATTCATGCACTCAAGCATATACAAACATAGATAAATATTCAACATGCAAGTTCACTACTTGCACTTTTTTCCATGTCATTCACACACATGGACATTTCAAACTTCCATATCCTTCCTCCCAAAGATCTTACAACCATTCTTATGGCAAGTCTCATAGGAATATTCATAATTATGCTTCCTTCTCTTCATGGAAACAACTGACAAGAAACCACTCTTGCTCTTTTGTTACAAAAGAAAACAACAATTCCCAAAATGTAAGCAAGTAATTATAGTATTACCCAGAGCAACAAAATTCCCAATTCCATCCTTTTTTTCATGTTTCAATCATTCTTGGTCAATAGGTATCTATTAGGGAATCCATTTCCTGGATTTCTTTTCATTGATATATGAGCATACTCCGCCATTCATGTATGGTTGTCATCCACCTTTGGATGTAAGTCTAACCTATTGGTCGTCTAGTAATGCTCCAACACTTCCTTAATTAGACCTTGTATCGATCTCTCATTAATACTTACAGTCCCATCTTCCTAAGACTGCATGCAAACATCATTATCAACATTTGTATTCATGTTGTCATCTTTCCTACTGACATCGGGTCATTATTGACCAAATTGGTCCATCAACATACCATACCTTACAACCCAATATAGGTTATATTATGCTTGTTTGCATGTTACATACATACAACCCTTATCATATGCATTACAACATGTCCTCATCTTGCATTTCCATTCATAAACATGTACTCATGTTAATAGGCATGTAGACCATTTTGTATAGCCATGAGATCATAATTGGATCATATATTCATGCCATCTTCCCTATTTTATGAGGACTATCATCAGTTCAAAGAATTCATTTTTCTTTGCTTGACTAGGTTATTTCAACAACAAGTTTCATTCATTATAGGTCAAATAAAATGACCTTACACATTTTCCAATAGTCCTCTGATCATGAGGAATTATACATATATACATAGTTTAATATTTTATTAAAGAATAATTATTATTGCTAAGGATTCTATCAATCTATACCAAATTCCTTTAAGCATAAGGAATTTTCCATAGGGGTCTTAACCATTATATAATCAACCATATTAATTGCAAGAGATTATTCCTTCCCTAGAAGATAGACAATATTACACTTAACAAAACAAATCATCTCATGTCCCATGTCTAGGCTCATGTAACTTCATAACCACATTTCTACCAGTTCTTCCATTCACATTCCGGTCTTACAATTAACGCTTATCATCATATTCCTACTCTTGTAAGAGTAGTTATCAATTTGAAAAAGGGACAATATAATTTCTCTATTGAAATTCAATAATAATTTCCAAGGTACAGTTTCAATCTACAGTCCTTCTCCTTAGGGATTTAATGAAGATAATAAAAAATCCTTTAAATTTAGAAACACCTTTCAATAGGCTCATCTCTACTTTATTATACTGGCCCTTTGATTGATCTCTGGCCCATCCTGGCCTAGTGTTGTATCCTTCTTTGATACCACTCTGTAACAAACCTAACCCCCTAAGTACCCTTTCAAGGGATGTGGTATTAAAGTTTTTATTTTTCCTAGACATCTCAATACCTCTTCTCAATGGCACCATTATCTTATGCTCATCAAGATATTTCCAACAACTATTATCATGCTCAAAACCGAGCTCTAGATAAAAATTTATGGCTTTACAAAGTTCTCGAGCCTCATTGGCCAATGCCACCTCATTGACATGTGGCATACACATGGATGCCTATGCCAAGTTTCAATAAATGTGGTACAGTTGTGGCTCCGACATGGTGTTGACCATAAAATTCAGTGAAACTAGGTTCCAATCCCACAAAACCTCTAGTCATCATCGTAGGGATTTTATTTCCATGGGTCGCAAAGACCCAAACACAAGTTGTGACGACGATCCGTTAGTCAGGCTTACTCTAGATCCGACAGCCCACGTGCCTCTCATCCAATGACTCTAATTGAGTTGGCGATTATAAAGGGCTCGATGCTTAACACCCACTCTTTCATTATTCTATGCTCCAAAGACATTACGCCTGGATCAATGGACCAAATTCAATGGTCCACAGATCCAACGATTCTCATCACATCACCAATACCTTCTTCATCGTCGACATTCTTAGCCAACACATAACCTTTCCAATCCCTTCCATATACGACAAACAATCTGGATTTCTCTGCCCATAGATATGGCGGTTGGCAATTGCAACGACCATCCAATGGTTTGGACCCAACAGGGTCCCTCCTTGACCTTATAACGAACTAGGTGTTGACACATGTCATCCTCTGGATATGCAGGCATGCCACACCACTCATGACATCGTCGTCCATTCTATAACCTATAAGCAGGTTCTTGGGAAATCTAAATTGGATATTAACTCCAACCCACCACTGATCAATGTCTCTCATTACATCGTCGATGTCGTCATCACCATCAATGTTCTTGACCACCACATAACCTTTCCGACCTTTCAAACTTCAATGAACGACCCGTATATTCTTGTATTTTCACCTACATGTGCCAAATACTCTTAACACATGGCATCATCTCTGCATGACATGTGGCACCACTTCCACCCGACACATGGCATCGATAATTCCCACAAAATCTCATCTATAGGTGCCTAATCACTACGCCACATGGCACCTTCTATGCCTAAAACGTGGAACTATCCACATCATCCTCTTGATCCCTTAATTAAAATAAAGTTTTAAGGCCCTCCTCTCCCAACGAGGTCCACGCTTATCCCATTTTCCAATCGACTATCGCCATGCGTTACCCTAAGGGACACATAAGCCACCATGCTGGTAATACATGTCATCATGACATCATTGTACTCCTTTATTTCCCTTTGGGAAGGCTCATAGATCCAACGACTGAGGTATCGCCTGAGACTCTACCTAATATATGGTAATAAATCGCCTCTTGGACCCTTACCATCGGAGTGCTTACACCTAGGCATCCTAGGTTACTATGTGTACAAAACTCCGACGAAAAACACTACTCTAGATATGATGGTTCAAATCATTTCCTGCAGATACCCCAATTGATCTAACAACTTGGGTTCATTCTCAGAGCTTTGTCATTGGACTCCCTCATCAACCCCACATACTATCATTCTGACTGCCTAATATTCGATCAATGGTGGAGATCTCTTCACCCACAGATCCTACGATCAATAATTAAAGTGCCCATTCAAAGGCTTGAGCTCAATAGGGACCCACTCCCAATTCCTTTGACCAAATATAGGATGCAACATATTACCCTCAGATACGTAGACATTCCTCGTCAGCAAGACATCAGCTTCCTTCTTAACCTTACTTAAACAAGAACATACATATATCTACAGTTGATAATTGATCTCACTGTTACTTCAATTAATGGTCCATATTGTCCCTTAGGTATTTCGCATTGAAGTTCCTTCACTTTGGGTCTCCAGGGTTACTCCAACCGTCATCCTTTGACCAATGGTAAGGATATTTTAGCCTCTATTCATTCAACATATCGACAGTCCTGGGTACATCTTCTATAGACCTCATATCCTACTCTGACGAAGGGTCATGATCTATTTGTTGTGCTGATCCAAGGGCTGTGATTTCTTCAGGCTCAAAACAAGGGTTTTTCCCCAGGTTTTTAGTCTTATTTAGGATTTAGCATTTCAAAGATTTCTTCTCAGTATTTTCTAAGTTTTACCAGGACTTCATGATATCTATAGTTCTCCTCTAAACCAACTAAGGAATTATCTCTTCACCACTCGGGTGAATATTTGTATCCAGTAGGTTTTCCATTCCAATAAGGAGACTTTCACGGAGCTTTAAAGCTCTCCAAACTGCACATAAACCTTCCCAGGTTATAGGGAATTTCTTCCTTCATTCTTCCAACAAGTAATAAGCCTTGATACCTATTAACCTAAAAGAGGATTTCATTCCACACTATCGTTCGCAAAAAGGGGAGTTTAATGAAACAAGCTCCATCGACCCTCTTGGGCCTTCAACATGTTATTATTACAATATCCCATTCCTTTTGGAAGTTATTGTTCATTTCTTAACTTTCTAGCCTCTTTTCTTTTCACAGGCATCACGCTGCAACAATACTTTGCTCTACACCTAGGAGGCACAAACAAGTCAATGTATCTAGGATTATTTTCACAAGGGGAAATCGATTGTATTGCTTCTTTAATCACTTAAGATAAAACACATGATCCTCTTGCTCATACATGAAATACACATGTGATTCAATTTAGACATATTATTATATGAGTACAATGACTTCCAATAGAAAAATATCAACACCATTGACTAGGTATACACAGTTACACATAATCATAGGAAACAATCTTTTATCTCCATTTAATTACACAGAGTGAAGATATACTTATCTGATTACAAGTTGTAGCCAACCAACTAACTGTGGTTGTTTTCCTTTCCAACCAACCGTAGGCTCATATGCATTCACTCTTATCACTCTAGCCACCCCTGTGCTAGACCATGATACCACTAGGGAATATCTCTAAGGTTCTCAGTAAGATTTGAAGGTCACTCTCCTTCACTCTACTCTTGTTAGATATTTTCTTACACCCACCTAGCAGAGGCCTTCCCAAAATAAAGCTCACGAACCTCTTAGCTCATGTTGAGTTTTATGGGTTCTCAGACCCAAGATTCAGAGCTCAAGATCCTTCGGTTACTATGTTTTTACATAGTCCATCCCTTCTCCCCCTGTCTCTCATCTCCTCTGAAATCATGTTCCTTGCTTGCACGCATATCTTGGGAAGGTTCTCGACATGTCCTTCTATTTATTCTATCATAAGGAAACTCGTGGGTCAATCCTGGGAATCCGTGGTGATCTTTCTTGTTGTCCTCTAGCTGAAAAATTCCTATCCTTTATGGAAGCCTTCCACACATCCATTCATTTGGGTGGTTGGGTTGTTCCACTACTAACCCCCTTCATTAACTTATTTTCCTTGAAATCAGGGCTAAGGGAAATAATTTGAATAATTCCAAATTAAATATTTCAACAAGGAGGCTTGGGGCCCTTTAGTTTAAGAGAACCCCCTCTCATTCCTCTAGTGATATCATGGCCATTACTGTTAAGGCTTCACCCCCATGTTCAGTGGTTGGTAGTTACAATTAAAAAATAACATAGTTACAATATTTGCATGTCATTGCATGACAATCACTAATTATGATTAATTACAATATGGGGGAAACATGGGTGTTACATTTGGTATAACTATATCATGGGTTTTGAGATAAAAAATGACCCTTTTTTGTGTGACTTGTATATTGGAAATCACATTACTCTAAGGAAACTTGTGGCATGATTAATGCCTATTACCCGTCATGCCTAGGGATAACTGGAGGAGATCATGTATCAAGGCCCACAATGGAGAGCATGATCTACCATGATGATGGCGATAAACATGTCCACAGATGGTATCCCAATAGTCCCCCTCATTTTCATCCTAGTTGGATCAACCAAGGATTATCACATTCAAGAAACCCTAAGTATGGGATATGATAAGTTATTGTCACCATGAGGTATGTTAGCCCTTCTTTCATGCAAAGTGTTGTACTTAATTTGTCGAGAATGTGGATGAGGATATTTGGTTGAATTTGGATAATGGATCACTGCTTTGGGAAATTGTGTTAGTTTCCTTGTTTCACCTTGGTGGTCATATTTTATGCCCTAGTCCCATGTTATCATCGTCCAGTGAAAAGGGGTAATATTGGGGGGCCATCACAAGGGTAACTTTTCGCTCTCAATCATACTTGACACTTTTGACCTTGAATCCTCTCATAGTGTACTAAGATTTGGCTATGGTCCATTCTTGTATGAGAGGAGGGGCTAAAGGTCCATAGGTTGTTCCGTAGTTGTTATAAAAGAATAAGAAAATTATGCTAGAAAAGAAAGTGAACATAGAAAAGTAGGACCACCAAAAGGCGGTCCAACTTGAGCTCTATTCATTTAGTGCTCGCCATAGTCCCAAATACAAAATGATGCTAAATATTGAAACTATTTAAAGGGGACTAGTAAATATAATATAAGAAGCAGGGATTGAAAATATGGATAATAAAGGGTTATGGAAAAATGTGGCATGGAAATATTGGGTAACTCAAGAGCAAGTGCACCCTCCACAAAGGCACTCTTAGAGATTGATTCATAACACCGTCAGACATGAAGAAAGCCCTGAACCATATCATTTTCACACTTACTCTTGGTGGGGTTTTACTTTCCCTTGTCACTCCCAGGACCTATCCCTCTACCCGGGTTATTTATTTCCTATCTAGGTGGAACACTTAATAGGGTTGGATGAATACCCTCCCATACTTAAACTTGGTAACTCACATGGGGTTCGGGATAGTGTGATGCTTGAAGGGGACATTGAGGTGAATTATCTTACATGGCTTATATCTTAAGTTACAACTTACTTTATATGTTTCAAAGACCAATGTTTCTTATGAACTTTGGATAACCATGTTTTTGTCTTGTTTTGAATGGCCCTAACATGGTTCTTGAGGGATAGAGGATTTCAGGCTTGTACTAAGGATGTTTGTGCCTTTATTCCGAGGGACTTTGTAGCTTGCGTGTGATGGAGAGCATTGGGTCATTCAGTGACACACCACCCTTAGACAATGTCTCTAACATTCTTAGGACCTTGGATGATGGACATATGGGCTTAGTTAATGTCTCTAACATTCTTAGGACCTTGGATGATGGACATATGGGCTTGGTTTGAGCAGTTCTAGTCAATATGCCACACATATGGGTTGAAATCCCCACATAATGGGTAGGGTACCCCAAGTATTTTTTACATAGAGGATGGAGGACGTTGCAGTAGGAGGTGTTTCGACATCACTTGGAGATACAGTTGTAGTCCTCATTTCCCTGAATGTTTTCTTTGGAGGCCCTTGATGTCACCCTTATATCCCTTGACGACATCTTTTGGCTAGGGTTTTGATGGATGGATGGGTATCAAACATGATTGACATGGTTTTGGGTGAGGAGACACCTCACTTCACACTCTTTCACCCTTGGAAGATGCCACTTTTCCTTTGGAAGCCCAATGTTTTCCTCTGGAGGCATGATGTCACCCTATTCTAGCATGGTATCACTCTTCTAACACATGTCGTCACCCTTTTTAGGGTTTTAATATGTATTTTTGTATTTTGGCATATTGTTAGAGGAAAATTAAGGGGTCAGCCCCACTTACTTTATGTTGTTGACAAATTATGTGGACAAATTATGTTGAGGTTGCCTCATATAAAAACACAATCCTCATTTTCCTTTTTAGATCATGACTTATCACCTTTGTTAGAGAACACTTCTGAAATTGTCTTCCTTTAAGGGTTACTATCTCTTTTCTATTCATGTGTTATGCTTGGAGGGTCAATTTGTGGATGGTTTTGTTGATTTTGGATGGGAATATTTGCAATTTGGGTTTTATGTCATGGTATCTTGGTGAAGTAATTGAATTTTCTGTAATTTAATTCTCATGTTATTAATGTTTCATGGTAAATTTATTATTTCATGCTAGACATCTTTCTCGGTGAAACCCTAAGAGAGGAAAATAAGTGATTCTTCCTCTCACAAGGTGATTTGTTTTCCAAAATTTGTGAAAGAATCCCATCTAAGGTTAGACTGTTAAATCCCTAAAGTGCTATCACTTTAGGATTGTAGCTCTAGCCTTTTTATTTTGACTTAGTTGAAGCTACAAGAAGGAACAAATGGTTTCTTGGGCCCAAATGTGCTTGCACCCTAGAAATCCTTCTCCTCTATATTGAAACCTTAAGGCCCTAATGTGCTATCACCTTAGAGTTTGAATTATACCTCTTCATTTCAAGTCGGCCATCATCCAATCTTGGTTGCATTTTTTGTTATAAAACTACATAACCCTTAAAAAGACACTAGTTTTAAATATTTCTCATGGTGAATTGATAAAAAAAACTCTTTCTTTCAACTCTCTTAAGCATTCTACTAACCTAACTAACACTAACTTTGGCAAACTCATTGGATAATTTTCTATTGTTACAAACATTTTCTACAACCATCTGATAGCACTCTAATTTGTTGCATACACTCTTGTAAAGGTGGCCTTGGTCATTTAGAAATTGCATCTAACAATTGGATATTGTTCTAGTGGATAAATACTAAGTTTTAATGGTCAATTGTTACATTTTTTTTATCTTTAATTGTTGTTGCTATTGTAAAACATTTATTGTTGTCATATCATTGTTTGTCGTTGCAATTTTACAACATCAATTGCAACTTGCATTGTCTAGTGTCTTTAAGAGGTATTAATTGCATGTTTGGACTTAGAAATAATCATATATATGATGTAAATTTTTGTGTTCTAGGAAGGTACTCAAACAACTCCATACCCCTGTTCTTACCTTGATCTACACCTTTCTTTAGGTGATCAAGAGAGGGGGAGGTAGGATTGGCTACTATACTTTCTACTTTAATCCCTTGAGGTCACCGGGGAAGCCTCCCTTGTGGTGGACCTCTTCCATCACTAAAATGAGGGAATTTCTTACTAAGGTGACAATGGTAGGATATTCCATTTTTACACAATATTTGAGGACTTGTGGTGGGGATTTGCATAAGTAAAAATACCGTGATAAAAATTTTGCGTTGTTGTCAGGGAGGATTGAGTCATTCTCCTCAACAACACATATTTGGTAAAATTTCTCTCGTAGCCCTTATCTTACAAGTTCACCTGGTGACTCCATTGAGGGTAGTTCCCTCACATTCCTTCGATGATGTTCTCTAAAGGATCATCCGGAAATTCCACTAACATATTCCAAGGTGTCATCCTACTCTGAAATTTGTGATATTGTGCATTTTCAAGTAATGGAATTATGGAATGTTGGTCACTTCACTTAATGTTTCCCTCCCTAGATATTGAATATGTTCCAGGATACCCAAATTAATTTTCTCTGGGTTGGGGGAAAATTGTCCAAAATTTGAGGGCAACCCATCCTTGGTTGTTACTCATGTTGTGAATTTATTGAAGTATGTTTCAGAGATAGATGTGACACATCAATACGTGTTAATAAGATTTTTTTTTCCATCTCTGGAAACAATAAAAAAGGACTGGTTCAAGCATACTCTTAATCCAAATAGTATATTTTATCTTACAATATTCATTGAGGAATTCCTCAAAATATGGGTCTCAAGAACACAAAGTCATGAAGACACTCTCTACAATCTCAGAGTGGCCCTCGAAAGGGAAGAGTTATTTTCTATCCTTGTTGAGGAAGACGAAGAATCCATTGACAAACAAGAAAGTGGAGAGAAGATTCATGAAGAGGGATACCAATCCCTCGAAGAGGAGAAATAATTACCTCATGATTCCATTAGAGACAGTGAAGACTCGATTGAAGAATGATATCCTGAGGAGGTGAGTCACAAGGAATATTATCAAGAAGAACATGAGTTGTCTTGTGGATATGCTGAAGAAGAACACTTTCATGAAACATACCTTGTCGAAGACCTAATCCACGAAGAGGCTCCTCATAAAGATGAGGCGTCGGTATTTTATCCTCCAATTGATGAAGTCATGCAAGATTCCATTCCTTTTTTACATGAAGAAAAGAACATGGTAATTTATACTCCTTTCCAAAACTCCAATGTTGCTTTATTCCATGATTCAGAAAGTGAAGAAGTCACTAGAGGAACCCTTGGATACATTGGAACCTTCATGCTAAAATTAAAGTGATGATGAGATTAACAATATTGATTATTTTATACATGTTGGGAGACATAAATGGGATGTCATCCATTTTGGTCTTAACAAAGATCCAATTTATGACATCGAAGGTTGTTTTCAATCATTTCCCTTAGAACAATCATATGTGATTGTGAATGATTCATATGTTTGGCAACATGAAGATGATGTGATTATAGATTGTTTCCAACCACCCAGGGATAATATATTGCAACATTCTCATGATGATTTCCAGTCTTATCCTAGGGGGTTTGATAGACATTATTTTGAGCACTTGGATTTATTTTATGAAGAAGAGTTTCAACCACCGTTGTGATTTAACTTTTATGGCGGTAAGGACATAATTGTCCTAGAGTAGGATTTTTGTGATGAGAGTTTACAACCTTTTCCTTTTTCACCTTTCTATTCCACTATGGACATGGTTGGGAGTTTTCCTCATGATAGCCATTTTCCTGTGGGACAAAATTGTTTTCATCCTACGATTTGTTGAAAGGGATTTCGGTTTCACACACAAGGCCAACAAGACTTGGGTTGGGAGCATAATTGTTTCTTTATACCTGGTTTCATCTGTTACCTTGCACTCTCTTTTCCCATAGAGAACCTCCGAGTCTTCCTTAGGTTCCTTCTCATCCCTTCTCCTCGGTCTTCGGGTGATGGATTTACAACTGCGGGTGAGGATATGCCTTTGTCTGATTCTTTCGGCATTGTCCTAGGATGGATAAGGCAGGGTTGTGGTGATACCTCCTTACATGACTTTGTCCCACCCTCATGCCTCCATGAGTTTGATTTTATGACTAGTTCTGGTATGGTGTATGTCTCGACTCATGACATTTTTGTGATTAAATTATATTTCATTTGATTATCACTAATAGTCGGCGGATCACATCCATCAGAAGATACTTATAAAGTGGTTTGTTGGTTAAAGTGGGTTCAATATTATATATCTTGGAAAACCATATATGTTGAGGTTCTCATGTGCTCTATGGTGAGAGAATGTCCCCATGTTGGAGCCAAATCTTACCCCCATGCCTAGGGGTAATTAGAGGAGATCATGTCTTGAGGCCCGTAATGGAGAGCATGATATACACTGTGATGATGATGATGTTGATGATCAACATGTCCACAGATGGAAGCTTAATATCCCCCCTCATTTTCCTCCTAGTTGGATCTATCAAGGATCATCACATTCAAGTAACCCATAGTATGGGAGATGGTAAGATATTTTCACCATGAGGTATGTTAGTCATTCTTTCATGAAAAGTGTTGTACTTAATTTTTTGAGCATGTGGATGAGGATCTTTGGTTGAAGTTGGATAATGGATCACTAGTTTAGGAAATTGTATTAGTTTACTTGTTTCACCTTGAAGGTCAACTTATGTTCCCTAGTCCTATGTTTTCACTGCCTAAGGAAAAGGGGTAATACTGGGGGGGGCTCCCAAGGTTAAAGTTCCACTCTCAATCATACTTGACACTTTCCACCTTGAATTCTCTCATATTGTACTAAACTTCGACTATGGTCCATTCTGTCATGAGAAGAGGGGATGAAGGACCAAAAGGTTGTTACGTAGTTGCTATAAAAGAATAAGAAAATGATGCTAGAAAAGAAAGTGAACATAGAAAAGTAGGACCATAAAATCCAATCCAACTTGAGCTCTAATCATTCAGTGATTTCCCCACTCCCGAAGAAAAAATGATGCTAAAGCTTGAAACCTTTTAGAGGGGACTAGAAAATATAATATAAGAAGCAGGATTGGAAAGATGGCTAATAAAGGGGTTTGGAAAAAGGAGGCACACAAATATTGGGTAACTTAAGAGAAAACACACCCTCCACAAAGGCGCTCATATAGATGGATTCATAACACCCTAATCCATGAAGTAAGCCCTAAACCATAACATTTTCACACTTACTCTTGGTGGGTTTTTACTTTCCCTTGTCACTCTCAAGACCTATCCCTGTTCCTGGGTTATTTATTTCCTTTGTAGGTGGCACACATAATAGGGTTGGATAAAGACCCTCACATACTTAAACTTGGTAAGTCACATGGGGTCCTAGCTAGTGTGATGATTGAAGGGGATACTAAGGTGAATTATCTTGCATGGATTATATATTAATTTGCAGCTTACTATGTATGTTTCAAAGACTAATGTTTCTTATGAACTTTGGCTAACCATGTTTTATACTTTGTCTTGTTTTGTATACCCCTGACATGGTTCTCAAGCGATGTCCTGGGATTGTACTCAAGACGTTGTGCCTTTATCACAGGACTTTGGCACGTGTGATGGATAGCATAGGTCATCCAATGATTCACCACCCTTAGAAAGTGGCTCTCACATTCTTAAGAACTTGGATGATGGATAGATGGGTTGGTTTCAACAGTTCTGGTCATTATTTCACACATATGGGATGAAATCCCCACAGGTTGGGTAGGGTACCCTAGGGATTTTGTGTACAGAGGTTGGAGGATGTTGAAGTAGCAAGTGTTTGGACATCACTTGAATATGTAGTTGCATCCCTCATAGCCTTGGATGTTGGCTTTGGAGGCCCTTGACATCACCCTTCTATCCCTTAACATCATCCTTTGGCTAGGTTTTTGATGGATGGATGGGTACCAGAGATGATTGACATGGTTTTGGGTGAGGAGACACCTAACTTCACACTACTTCACCCTCAGAGTATTCCACTTGGCTTTTGGAGGCCCAACGTAATCCTTCGGATGCATGATGTCACTCTTTGATAGCATGACGTCACTCTTCTAGCACATGATGTCACCCTTTTTAGGGTTTCATTATGTATTTTTGTATTTTGTCATATTGTTAGAGGTAAATTAAGGGGTCGACCCCACTCACTTTATGTTTTTGAAAAAGTATGTGGACAAATTATGTTGAGGTTTCCTCATATAAAAAGGAAAGCCTCATTTTCATTTTGAGATCATGACTTCTCACCTTTGTGAGAGAACACTTATGAAATTTTCTCCCTTTAAGGGTTAATAGCTCTTTTCTACTCATGCACTATGCTTGGAGGGTCAATTTGTGGATGTTTTGGATTATTTTGGATGGGCATTTATGCAATTGCGGTTTTGTCTCATGGTATCTTGGTGAAGTAAGTGAATTTTCTACAATTTCATTCTTATGCTATTAATATTTCATGGTAAATTTTGTATTTCATGCTAGACATATTGCTTGGTGAAACCCTAAGAGAGGAACATAAGTTCTTCTTCCTCTCACAAGGTGATTTTTCTTCAAAATTTGTGAAAGAATCCTTGCTAGGGTTAGACTCCTAAAGCCCGAAAGTGCTATCACTTTAGGATTTTATCCCTAGCCTTTTGATTTTGACCTAGTTGAAGCTACAAGAAGGGAGAGACTATTTCTAGGGCCCAAATGTTCTTGTACCCTATAAATCCTTCTACTAAATATTCAAACCCTAAGGCTCTAATGTGCTAGAACCTTAGAGTTTGAATCCTACCTCTTGGTTTCAAGTGGGCCACCATCCAAGTCTAGTTGCATTTTCTTTTATAAAACTCCATAACCCTTAAAAGACATTGGTTTTAAAGCTTTCTCATGGTGAATTGATCAACAAACTCTTTCTTTCAACTCTCTTAAGCATTCTAGTAACCTAACTAACACTAACATTGGCAAAATCATTAGATATTTTTTCTTTTGTTACAAATTTTTTCTACAACCATCTGATAACACTCTAATTTCCTACATACACTCTTGTAAAGGTGGCCTAACTCATTCAGAAATTGCATCTAACAATTGGATATTGTTCTTGTGGATAAATGCTAATTTTTAATGGTCAATTGTTGCATTTGTGAGCTTTAATTATTGCTACTATTGTAAAACATTTACTGCTATCATATCATTGTTTGCTACTACAATTTTACAAAATTCATTGCAACTTGCATTATCTTGTGTCTTTAAGAGGTATTAATTGCATGTTTGGACTTGGAAATAATAATATATATGTTGTAAATTTTTCTTTTTCTAGGAAGGTACTCAAATAACTCCATACCTCGTTTCTTTCCTTGACCTAAACCTTTCTTTAGGTGATTAAGAGAGGGGGTGGAAGGCTTGGCTACTATACTTTATACTTTGATCCCTTGAGGTTACTAGGGAAGCCCCCCTTGTGGTGGACCCCTTCCATCACTAAAATGAGGGAAGTTATTACTAAGATGACAATGTTAGGATCTTCCATTGTTACACAAGATTTGGGGACTTGTGGTGGGGATTTGCATAAGTACAAATCCTGAGATAACAATGCCAAAAGATCAAGAAGGTTTATGTGTTTGAACCAAGTTGACTTCATATAGATATCCAGTCCCCAATAGATTCCCGAAGGGGTCAAAATGGATCAAACTAGTGGCCAAGGACTAAAAACCAATAGGTGATAGGGACCTAAGGAACCCACCTAAGTGTTAGATATCCTAGTGAGATCCTGCATCTAGGCTATAGTGAAGGAGACTTGAAGAAGGTGATCCTTCACATTAGAGAAACAATTAAGAGGTATTGTAACATCAATGGGTGGGCCACATATGAATATGGAATAAGAGTCGACCGTACAAGGCACATCTCAATAGGTAGGTGTGTTTTAGAACCCAAATGTGAATCTCATACTTTATAGAGAACAAATCACAATAGAAAATATATTATTGATCTTTGAAATGGAGGGTGTCTTTTTCACTTCATACGACACGAAAGGAAATACTATTCCATATTCAAGAAAAACCCAATTGAATTGTTGACCTAACTACCACATTCTAGGATTCCTTTTCATTCCAAGGTATTAATATATTGTACACAATACTATGATGTTGTGATTTGGACATCAGTTGACAACAACAAACACATTTGAAGAATGCTATTAAAAGTTGACACACATCCATGACACTTTGAATGTGTATTTAACAAGTCTAATTGTAATTTTCAAAAACAAAAACAAAAACAAGGAAATAAATGAATACAATTAATTGTATAACAAAAGGACCTTTGATGTGTGGTCACAATATGGAGATAAATATGATGAATCAAATTTATTGTTAATATAAACATTGAAGCCTTCCCAATCTATTGGTTTTAGTTAAAATCACATCCTAACAAAATCCTATATAGGTTGAGAGAACAATATAATTGGCTAAAGCCAATGATGTTGTCTTTTTATAAGATGCTTTGCTTCATTGTATTAAGCAAAAATGTTAATATATTGAAATATTCAAAAGATTGTTACGCTCATTGCAATATATTCAAATTTTGGATACAACTTATGTAATATTTTGGAAATGGATTGCAATGATTATAAAAATGTTTTTGGATTAATGGAATTGACAATGATATTATAGTAAACATTTTAATGAATTGTATTGATTTTATATGGGCTATTGTAGTGGATGTGTTGAATATTTGATGATTTTTTTTTTTTAATTTGTATTTTAAAATCATTTTGTGTTTGTAAGAATTTTATGTTTTAATATAATTTAACATGGCACAAATTTATCTATCAAATTTTAAATCCCTTTGTTTATGTGGTAAGTTGCTTAATTTATGCTTAAAAAATTAATAGAACATACATTTCCAAAGATCCTACTATTACAATATTTCCTTAGTTTTGTAGTCCTTTAATACAACACTAATTAACATAATTCCAATAATTTGGAGTGCAAAACATTCACAATTTAACAAATATTAAAGAGTCGTTACTTAAAAAAACCCCAAAATCAAATTTGATGATGTCCTTGAAATCAAATTTTCCAATTTTAATGAAAATGTGTTAGTTCGCTTGGACAATGTTTATTCTACTTAGGGAAAGATTTTATTCTACATTTCATCCTCTTAGTATTTGGAATAATCCTCCACTACTACCATATCTTCCTCTTCAAAATTTAAGTATGTTTTTGGAAAAATAGAATTGAATCTAAGTATAGATAATAATAAAAGCAACAAGATGATTTGTGCCTTGGTATAATTGGAAACAAGCATTCCACCTTCTAAATTCTCTTTTTTTGTTTCTTTCTCTTCCTCTATATAACCTTTTGCAACCTAATTCATATGAACTAATCCTTCTTCATTTGTGTGCACACTCTTAATTTGAGATTGTTGTAGAGATTGTTGCATGCCCATTTGGAGCTCAACAATGGCCTTTCTCCTCTGTGGACAAGTTTTGTTTGAGCCTTCATCCTTCTATCATTTTGAGTTGTCTCATCATTACGTTGGTGGATTGCTTATGTTTTTAAAACCCTTTTATTGGACAAGCATTCAGAAAACCACGAATCCTCCCCCACAAAAACCATCAATATATTCTTCCTCGACTTGTTTCTCTGCAACCTCAACTCCTTGGTTCAACTTCCTCATGGAAGTCCATGAGACCAAACACAGATAAGGAGTTTCACTAGTAACCCATAAAGCCTACACCACCAATTCTATTTCCTTTGGATGTTAAAATGACCCTAAAATATATTACTGGTGTCTCCTTGAATGTTAGATTGTGACTGTGCATGTAACGACCATTTTGGCCTTTTCTTTTCTTGCCACGTGATAACATTTCATTAGTTGCAGAGTCTTCCAAGTTGATCCCATTAATTCCTTTGGATCCCTTTCTCTTAGTTACATAGTCAGATGTCATTCATTTCATATAAGCACTTGCTTTGATCCTTAGCCTATTTTTTGTGAGGCTACTCTGGAAGTCTCCCCAATGCACAATGTAGTTGAAACTAGGGAAAAGTTGTCTCAAGTGTGGAGTGGGGCGATCCCCGAGGATCCTTGGTACAAAGGCTTGCTACTAAAGCCACTAACTATTGGGTGGTGTCACATCTAATGATTTTTTTGTCAAGCCTTTGCAAGGGTTCCACTGAGCAGTACAACTAGGATTTTGGAAATGTTTCCTCAACATCAACCTTGAGGTCTTTTCAACATATCCTCARTTGTGAAGGGATCTTAAATTAGCTTACAAGAATACTAAAAACAAAAACCAACACCGTTAACTTGTGAATATGCATTCCATTTCATGTACCCATGTAAATTCATGTGTGTTGAATTCAATGAATTTTGGTGGTGATTCGAATACTCTATATGGATGCATTTTGAATCACACTATACTCTATATTTTCTAATGTACAAAGGTGCTATATAATGCATTTTTGAAAGTGTAGATTAACTAAATTTCCAAGCACACCAAAACGAATGTTGAGATACACAAATGGAGYATAGGCTAAGTGAAACACAATATGGCTTTTCTTTAAAATATTGAAAATGACACAAACAAACTAAATAAAAAATATGATTTCACCTTAAAACATGAAACATTTTTACCTTTTTCAAAAAAATTRTCGTTMTTAAACAGAAACACTATAACTTTCAAAGTCACAAGTTCAATACTATTGAAAATATCTAAAATTGTGAAGTTCTAGAAACTACARGTAGGTAAAAAAATTGGGATGGAAACGACCAGAGATGTAAACGACCACGGTTAGCGACATGTTGGASGACTACCAATGGAAACAAAAATGGAGAGTAGAAACGAAAACATTCAACGGGTGTATAGTATATCCCACATGTATAAGGACTCCATGAATATATATCTTATATTTGTAAGATTCCATATAATTGCGTTCTTATGACCGTTGAACAAAGACGTAAATAATTTAATATAATGGGCGAGCCTTCAATATTGACTCTTGACCAAGACACTTGAATTGACTTGACGACTGACAACTAACGTAGACATGGCGGCTGATCAAGTAATGGATAAATAAGACCGTTGTAAGCTTAACCTAAAGGTACCCACATGGATATTGCAATTGCAAGAAATCTTCCAGCTCTTTCTATTAGAGCTGGATAGCCTGATTGTTAATAAAATGGCGGTGAAAATCAGTTATTTCAATATTACCTCTGCTCTTTTTCTTGTGCTTCTCCTGCTTCTTGATCGCCCTAATTTATGCCACACCTTAGATGAAGACTCGCAATGTCGATTCCTGGACAATGATCTGTCCAATAATTCTGTCAATGTGAGAGGAGGAGTTGGATTTCAGTCTATCAAGAACTCATGCGGTGGTTGCGGCAGCAGAAGATCACCAATCTCCCCGAAGCGTTTGAATTCTCTTATTGTTATGGCGTCCAGGGTTGTACTCCATGGAAGTGCTCTCGCACTGTTTACATATCTCTGTTGGAAGCACCTGAAATCCATCCAACTTCCTCTGAGTGTGATAGCATCCATCGTTAATCCCTCCGCCATGGAGGACTTTGACGACTACGACATCATGTCGCGACGCAGGATTCGATCCCGTGGAACCATCAGCCCAAGGCCTCTTCGGCACTACACTTAATGATATGCCAGAAGTATTTACTGATAAAAACGTTGTGAAGGATGAAACCCAATTTTTTTTTTTTTATCTGAATTTGTATCGAACTCGTCCAATGTTATTAATTTATTTTTTGACATCGAATCTACTCAATTTTTAACCGTTTTCTCAATTTCTGATAGACCGGTTCTATTTGTCTAATTGCAAAGCTTGCTCCTGCACACTGCCGTTTTTCTGATTAGTAATTCAATTTTTTTTTAGGTTTACACTTTATAAAACGGATAAGGACAAAGAAGAGACAGACAGCTGTCTTTGCTGCAACTGTAGGGTCACTACAATAGTAGAAAGTTGTGGTTGTAGGCAGTATTCTAAACGTTTTAAGTTTTGTGTTTTTTTGGGATATTTGCTAGAAATTCGGTCAGAAATTGTTGTATTTGTAGATTATTCACTATAATTCGAGTGTTTTAGGGAGTTTTCAATATGCTGAATCTATTTCTGCTTTTAGATAGAAAATTGTGATTTAATGCAGATTATGTAGCCTCATTCATACAAAAAAAAAGCAAAAACATAGAACAATTGGATAACACCCAATGGTAGAGAGTCGTTTTTCTAATGAGTTATTTAATTTTTAAAGTTTACACTTAAAAATGATAAAAACAAAGAGGAAACAACAAGTTCTCTTTGTAGTTTGTCAAGAAGTTGTATAAAGTGTTTGTTGATAGTTGAGTGTTTACATGTTTGAGAAGGATTAATAAATTTGTGAATTAAAATATCAATATTCTTTTATTAAATTATTAAAAGCAGTCATCTGTGAAATAAAAGATAAAAGATAAAAGATGAAGTATAACCATTAAATAATCACTTGTCCATTGAGAGACATGAAACGCCTTCAAAATAAGGAAATATTTTAAATTAATTATTAGAAATTCAAATAAGGGATTGCTAATTTAATATTTTAAAAAAGATGAAGTGAAAATGCAACCAGAAACAAAAGGATAAGAAAAGTGAGATAAAAAAAATAATATTAAGTAAAAGGAAGTTAATATAATAAATGGAGAGGACAAAAATATATTAAAAAATGTAGATGAGGTAAAAAGGAAATTATGTATAATTTAGAAGAGTTTAGTAGGAAAGAGTGAAAAAATTAAGACGGGAATTTTAAGAACAAAAGGGGCTTAATGACTAAGTTGGTGTACGATGAGTTTTTAAGATTGACTAAGTTTGTACCCATCTTCGTCATTACAATCATTAGGATGTTTTCCAATTCCCAAGGCTTCACTAATAATACAAGAAGAATGATAAGGCATCTAGGCAAGAATTTTAGTTTGGTTGAAACAAATTAAGTGTTTATATTTAAAAGCATGTTCAACAATTATTGACTTAGAAATGCGATTATGGGTTATGTTAGTTATATGCTCTTTGAAACAAGATTTGAAAGATATGCTAGTTTGGTAGGGGTATGATTTTCCATAGGAGCAAGGAATTTGGTAAACTCTTGGGCCTTGCATAGGGTCAAATTTATCATTAACATTTCTAAATAATTGCTTGAGACTTTTATAGGGTTTGAAAAGAGTTTTAATATTCTTTTTAGCTAAAAAAATTTGAAATCCTCTTAGTGGTGCCTTGGATGTAGGGAAGAGAAATGAGATCTAGGGTGGAGATGAAGAAGGAAAGTTTTTAGGTTTTGGGGGGMTGGCTTAATAGAAGGCTTTGTTGATTTGAGAGATAGAGTAACCATTGGCCACAAGAGCCTTAGATAGGTGGGTTTTTTCTTTCTCAGGGAATTGGGGTGCATATATTTGTATGTCCTGAGTAACCGAAATTCTTAGAACAATAGATTTTTGGGTTGGATAGTGATGGGAGTGGGCATGGAGGTATCGATCAATGTGAGTATTTTCCCGATAAACTTGGTGGGTGAGGGAGCTATCTGGAAGAGAGAAGATGAGGAAATCTAAGAAATGAAGAGAATTGAATTTTTTCATTTCATAGTAAAGTGAATATGTAGGGAAATGTTGTTTAAATCTAGTTAAATAAAGAAAGAAGGGAAGGATGGCCATGAGGCCAAACGAAAAAGGTATCATCAACAAATGAAAACCAACATTTTGGTTTGAGATGATGGGAGTTTAAGGTTAAATCTTCAAAATATTTCATAAAAATGTTAGCGGTTGCTAAGGATAAGAAAAACCCCGTGGTTGTACCTTTGATTTGTTCATAGAAAACCCCTTTGTAGGAGAAGAAGGTAGACATGAGACAATTTTTAATGAGGTTCAAGGTTTCCAGGTCAACTAATTTGGAGATAAGGTCAAGGGCTTCTAGAACAAGAATTTTGGTGAATAAAGACAAGACATAAAAAATAACCATAATGTTTTGTTCATCAAGGTGAAGATTTTTTTCTTTTTGAATAAAATAACAGGAATCCTTGATAAAGAAGGAATTTTTCCCTATTAAGGATTGAAGTTTATCAACAAGAAAGTGAGCAAGGGCATGACTGGGGGTAACTATAGCACACACCACTTCTCTAAGGCGAATGTCATTCTTGTGAATTTTAGGTTGACCATAGATCTTTCGGGTTCATGGGTTATGAGGAAGGAGACATTTTTAAGAGTGGGGTCTAGAGAAGAAGATTTAATATCTTTGATAACCAAGCTAGTTATGGTGGTGATGGGGTTTTCATGAGAGGTTTATAAGAGGGAGATGAGAGAAGGTCGGGAATTTTAGAATCATAGTCGGAGGTATTCATAATAACCGAAGTGTTGCCTTTATTAGCTTTCAATATAATGATATTAGGATTATCATTGAGGTGAGGAATGGATTGAAATTCATCTTTAGTGATGTTTAGTTTAGGTGGTTTGTAATTATGAAGAATCCTTCCATGTTCTTAGCAAATTTATTTAGCTAGATGTGTGGAAATATTATGCATTATGGATTCAATTGCACAAATAATATAATCAACAAGGATTCGTTGGGGTGCAAGGGAAAAGTTCAAACCCTTTTCAAGAAGATGGAGGGAAGGAGGGTCTGAAAAATTTATTACCATGGAAGGACAATTAATGGAAGATGGAGCTGAGGGTTTTTGGGTTAAAAAAAGTTGGTTTTTTTGGATATGGAATCAAGGCTATCAAGAGGGGACTTAGGGTTTGGAAGGATAGGAGTGGAATTAGTTGTCAAAGAAGAATTAGATATTAAAGTATTAGAACTTTAAATATCTATAGATAAACCCCAATTTGAGTTTATATCATGGGTTATAAGCAGATTACGGTTAAAAATAGGAATAGCAGTAGTGTTAAATTCAACAGTGGAGGTTGGTAAAGCCTTATTACTAAAATCAAAATTATAGTTATTATTGTTTATCAGTAGCGGATTAGCATTCAAGGATATATTAGAAGGTAAAGCCTTATTACTAAAATCAAAATTATAGTTATTATTGTTTATCAGTAGCGGATTAGCATTCAAGGATATATTAGAATTCCTATATGTGATGGATTTAGGAACCAAATTTGATGGTAAAGACACATCTTTTTTTATAAGAGAAAGGATAGGGTCAGTGGGTGACGATGCGTTATTTATCATGGGAAGAAGTCCAAATTTAGTTACAGCTTGGCTGGTTGGAGAACTAGACTTCGAGGCAATTAAATCACTAGTAGTAGTGAAAAGGGGGTTAAACAAGGAAGAAGATGACTTAGAGAAATTAATTGYTGGGGTATGCTGAGGATATGAAGGACTTGGTGATGGGATAGTCACGAGAGAGGCTTGTTGAAGTATAGGAATGCAGGTTACGATAAGTTTTATATTTAAATATGACTCAAAAGATGTGAATGACGTTATAKGGTAAGAGAACACAAGAGAGTCAAAGGAAGAGGAAGGATGGATGGATGGATGGATGGGAGAGAGAGTCACTAAAGAACCTATATATTGGTGTAGCTCARTTCTATATTGGAAATGATCTGATATATGTAATGGACTTAAATGGACAATCATATTTTCATCATGGACAACTAATTTTTACTATGGTTTACCATGGCTGTCTATGGTTGACCATTTTTTACCATGTGGCCATGGTTGATTATGTTTGACAATGATCGACTTAGGTCAACCATGGTCTACAATGATTGAATTTTGTTGATCATGGTTGACTATGGTTCGCTATAATTAACCATGGTTGATTATCTTTGATTATGGTTGACTATGGTTGACGATGGTTTATTATACTTAACATAAAGGGTTAACCATGGTTGACCATGTTTGAACATTAACTATGGTTGACCATGTTTGAACGTTAACCATGGTTGATGATGTTTGTACATGTTTGACTATGGTTGACAATACTAGACCATATTTGACTATGGTTCAACATGTTCAACCAAGGGTCGATGTATTTAATCATGGTTGAATTTGGTTGACCTTAGTTAACCATGGTTGATCATGTTTGGCTATTGTTAACAACGTTTGACTAAGGTTGACTATGGTTAACTATGTATAACAATTTTTGCATATGGTTAACCATATTTGACTATCGTTTACATTGTGTGACCATCGTTGTCTATGGATTGGTCATGTTTGACCATGGTTAACCATGTTTGGCTATAGTCGACCATGTTTGACTATGGTTGACTATAGTGGACTAGGGTTAACTGTAGTTGAACATAGTTGACAATGGTTGACCATGCCTAGTTATGGTGGATCATTGATCTATAAATTTCCATGGTTATTCCACTAAGACAATTCATCACGATAGATCTTGTAATATTATCAAATTTAGACGATGCGATTTATTTTCTTAGATCTGAGATTAATTATTACGAGTTTATTGCTCAATTTTTTTTTAAATTACTAAAGTACAAGAATGAAATAACAAATCCAATAAACACACCATCCACACAATGAACAAAATATGTATCATGGGAAACCCACAACCAAAGAAAAACCAACTAGAAGGTGAGGCCTTTGATATGCTCTCTTTTCTTCAATTATGATATGCAAATAAAAAGAAAGGGGCACTCATTATGGAGTTTCCTATGATACTGCAACTTTAATCGTTGATACATAATCTACTTCCTCCTATGTTATTCTTCCAAATATGACTCTTAGTTGCTCTTCTTAACTATGGAACAAGTACATTGCTAAAGAATGGTACCCCTTTCTCTTCCTAGTGTCTCTATATTTAACATAGCTCGATAGCCATCCAGGGTTAGGGTTTTTACATCCTCAACCTTCAATTAGGGTTAAGGTTTTGGACCTTCTAGAAACTTCTTGAAAGTCCACATGTGGCTGTCCTCACATGTGTGAGTAATGGAGGTTGATATGGCATCCACTCAGTACCATGGAAATCAACAAGGTAGGTCAAATTGAAGGAGGCATAACTTCCACATACGAGTTTGGATTACGTTTATTTTCACATCATTAGAAAGGTCTCAGTGTGTAGAAAAAAAATAAAGGGGCCAAGAGCTAAGATCACAAAATTTTGACCCCAAAAATGTTATTTGATGTCATAGCACGTGCATTCATGGGATATTAAAGAATGCCTCTAATTTCATTAGATATTGGTAAATACCTCCCAAAATCCTTTTGTTGAACCCCCCTCCCAATACATATTTCCAATTCAAAAACCCTTATTTTTACTAGATGCTCTTTTTGTACCCCCCAATGCCTATAAACCCCCCTATACCCCACATCCTCCCCCCCAAATACCTACAATATATTGACTCTATTTTTCACAATTTAAAAACCCCCTTTATGAATGATCTAGATAAGATATGAATCAACAAGGTGAAGCCCCCATAACTAGAAAAGAAAGTGAAAAAAATTACCCTATGAATATGCATTTGATTTCATTTACCCATGCAAATTTGTGGGTTGAATTCAAAGAATTTAGTGGTGGATTGAATCCATTGTATGTATGCATTTCATATCACTATATTTTTGCTGAAAATATATACAATATTTTTGTTGTGTTATTATTTCATTGTAAATAAACTATCAATATGTATTTTAATTGAAAATAATGTTGAATATAACAATCACATACACAATAATAACACCAAGATTTATCTTGGAAACCCAAATTGGAAAACCTGCTTAAAATGGCTTCTTGACTCTTTCTTAAACAAGAGGATTACATGGATGAGCTAAACTTTCTCAAAACTAAGATTATTGAGTGTTCTTACTCTTCTTTTGCAATACATAGAGATATAAGTCTATTTCTCTCGAACAATATTTGTTCCACTTGGGTCACACTTCTATTCTACCTTTCATCCTCTTGGTCTTTGGAATAGTTCTCTAGTATTTCCATCTCTTCATCTTAAGAATTGTATTACATTTTTGAAAAACCATAACCGAATCTTAGTGCATAGAACAACAAAGGTGGCAAGAAGACTTGTTCCCTATCTTTGATAACAAGTATTCCATATTTTGCAGTGTTCTTTTTATGGATTTATCTATCTCTATAGGTCCTGCTGTTATCACATGCTAATTTGTATTAATTTTTCCAAAGCATCGTGTCCTTGTGTTATCTTTCCACCCAGATTTTAAAACTTTTTCACTAGCTCCATCAAGCTCCCATCACCTAAATCTTTCACTCGACTAATCATCCAAAATACTCATGTCCTCCATGATTCAAAATTGACAAATATCCCAAACTTATATCTTGCCTTAATTCTTATCTAAATCCCTCGGTTCCATCACTTCATTCATTTTTACCCTTATTATCATACTCCCGTTGAAAATTAAAAATATTGCTTTTATTAAGCTTAAGCTCCCTTATCCTATCCACACATTCATGTGATGAGCCTCATATGCCCAAAGTCCTTAGAAAAATGGAAAAAAGGTTTATAATAATTAATATAAATATTTATATTAAAATATTTATATTAATATTTAACTGAATATTTAACTCATGACCTCACATCAAATCATGGCCACCAATCTCAAACTAAGTGGAAAATTCAAAGGGTGGATGGAGGGCGCACATACATTTCAGGGGTTGAAAGTAAACAGAGGTTAATTATTTGAAGGCGGGTCGAAATCCAAACCATTGGGTTTTAAGTTGGAGTACGTGTCCTTAAATGATGCATTTCGGGGGTAAAAGTGGTGTGGATTAAAACCACTCCTCTCAAGCCCGAAATAATAATGCAACCATTTATAATATGGTTTATGTACGACATATTTTTCAGGGGTTTTCTAATAAATGAAATTCTTCCTCACGGTGAAAAATTTTCATAGAGGTAAAAATTAAAGAGATTAATGTTTATTTCCACGGAAAATAATTAAATGTGAAAATGTACGTGAAAGGAAGATTTGGATAATTGTTTATCCAAATTTTTTACAAAAGCAAAAGAAGAGGAATAAAAATATTTTACCAAAGATGGTAACCAAGACATGAATTAAAATATGGAAATTTAATTCTACAGGATAAAAATATATTTGGGAATTATTTTTCCTAAATATTTAAGGAGAATATGGATAAATGAAATTAGATTTGAAAAAGTACAAGTGACAGTTCAAAGAGAATGTGGCAGAGGAAGGAGCTGAAGCATTAGAGGAATCGACAGCTGGATCATAAAACGTTTTCCTTGTTAATCATTGTAATCAGTTCCCATACCGAAACTGTCATTTGTAATTATTGTAATCGGTTTTAGAAGCTGAAACGTTTCATTTCAGTTATTGTAATCGGTTGCACACTGAAGGAACTTGAATTGTATAAGTATTAGAGGTTCCAAATGTATTAGAGGTTGGCAGAAGTGAAAGGGCACGCTTTAGCTGTCTGAACTTGAATGTAATTTTCTGACGTTGAATAGAATACATATGAAGAAGATTTTGAAGTCTCCATAAAAATATTCTAATGGTGGTGATATGAGTTTGTCTTCTCTCTTTGTATGTATTTCCTATGTTTCTGATTCCATTGCACTGTCTTCTGTTTAAATTGGATAGTTTAAAGGAAAATAATTTATCTTATGATGTTCTTGGCTTAAGCAATTTAAACTATGTTAATTTTCTTCCTAACTAATTCAGAATTCATTTTATTAATGCTCTGATGCAGTTACCTGTTTTCCCCTTTCTTCTTACACTCTGTAAATTACAATTTATAACTCATATTCATCGCCTCATTTAGCCTTTATCCTTTGGGGAGTTATACCGACCAATCAATGTTTCTATTCATTTTCAGAAATTTGACTCCATAGCCCTGAGTGATTCCTCCCCTTCCTTGCCAGCAGAATTCTAAAAACCCCCCAAAAACAAACTAAACCTAGCCATTGATTTCCAAAGAAACACCAAGTGATACGAGAGAGCCCTCTCTGAGTTGAGCAGGCTAGTACCCAACTCTAAAGTTGGTTTGTAGGTTACCTCTATCGTTTGTTTTATCACCGAACAAATTTACAAAGTGCTAACATTCTGGCGTCGTTGTCAGGGAACGAAGGTGAAATATTCCTTGGGATAAATGACGTAGTTCAAATCTGAGTACTGATGGTGAAAAGTATTCAGACAAATAAAGGTTGTACATCATTCACCTGGCGACTCCATTTTAAAGAATCTAGAATTCAAAATTTTTATGGTGACTCCATTGTCCAAAGACCTAGTAGCCTGAAGATTTTATTGGCGACTCCAATCAAACTTCAAATGTGATTCAGAGACCCCACTGGAGGAAGAGATCCATTGACAGAGCTATGAAAGGACATCATGGGAGAAAACAAGTACCTAAAGTTGAGTTTTTTCAAGACATAATATTTTTTGTTACTAAGTACCTTTCGTCCTTTCCTGAGCATGCTAAACAATTTTTTCTTTACCTGTTGCATGCAAATGATGATCATGAGAATCTTACAATTGTATATCTTCCTCTTAAAGTTGTGCATATATCTCCTTAGTTTATCACTAATTTTGATCAAAATCTTCCATCCGAGCCATGTGATGACCATAACCAAGTTGATGAGCCTCATGAAACCAAGGATGATGTCTCAACTCTTGTACTTGATCCAACACCCTTTAAGATTAAACATAGATACAATCCTTTAAAATTACCTCAAATCCTTCATGATTTTCCTCCAAAGCACTATAAGTACCTGTTAGCACTAGAAGTCACCTTCAGATTGCATTGAAGGTCAGCCCAATACCCATCAGTTTATATGTCACGGGTAATTGAGTTTTGAGTGGTCAAATGGAGAAATCTTAGTAATAATAACGTTCTAATTCAGAAATATGGACTAGCATGCACCAACCATTAAGGTCTTGAATCAACTTCAGTCAGTAAGTTGGAGTAAGGGTGAGTAGGAGGAATATTTAGTGAGAAAGGTGTAGAGGTCTGCTATCAACATCAGATTTTCCAGTAGCCTAAAGAGGAAAAACTTAAACACAAGGTCCTCTTGGATTCAAATTTCAAGGAAGCTAAAAAAAATCATAACAATACTATAATCAAACATTTATCATAATACATTTACAACAATCCATGTGAATCAATCAAACATGAACTCTCTTAGAATCAGAGGCAAATAAGATAGAGTAAGAAAGATGACTTCGATTAACCAAGATGTCTCAAAAACAAATACATAACCAGAGAACCAGTTGTTCTCAATCAAAATATTACAATAGCAGGGAGCCTAGCTCAACCATTCGACCTTAACAAAATATCAACACTGCCTATATATACTAAAATGTTGCAACCACCAGGAATGTGATCAATCCACTTCCTTCAAAGCCTTCAGTCGGTGCCCACTCTGTCAAGTTGTGCAGACCTCATTATGTCAGACGTGAGCCAGGCATAGTTATGTGCTTTACAAGAAAAAATGCCCATAAGGAAGCTTCATATCATAAGTGTGCCTTCATGGATGCTCTCTGCAACGTTTCCCATTTATGGGATGACTCGAGGTCTCAACGTTTGCCCACAATCTTCAATAACTACCTTCATTGGGATTAGGACTGGGCTTGACACCCATAATTGTTCTCAGAGGACGTCAATGACTTCTGCGAGTCCATCCTGATGCCTCGAGGCCATGAATGGTCTTTGTATGTGACCAAATCAAGCTTTGCAGGTGGCAATCTGATAGTGTATGTGCAGGGGTGATGTGGAGTGAGGTGCTTGGTGAAAACTCACATGGCCCAACGAGTGAGCGAAGGCCGATTGGGGGAGCGGAGGCTGAGATGAGGTTGCGGAGGCTGAGACGAGGTTGCGGTGGCAGAGGAACGAGGGAGGTATGATAGGTGGGGAGGAGGTGACGTGTAAGGGAGAGTGGAATGTGAGTGGGACAGGTGTGGAGAGCTGAGAGGAGGTATCAGGAAGGGAGATGTGATAGGTGGAGGGAGGGTGCTTGAGATGCTTAGGCCTCTAATATTTTCGTTTTCCCCGTGGAAATCATGGGCAAAATGCCACATGATTTACACCATAATTCTCTTAAGGGTAAAACTCAATTTCTGTTTGATTCTTAAGAAACAATCTGCAGATCCTTGTGTTAACATATAGGCTCCATGGGGGATAGAGACCTCCCTATGAGGCTCTAAGAACTCCTTTTGCAGTTTAAGTGCCTTAGTATTGGGTTGTGGAGTCACTTATAAAAAACAAAACAAAACAAAAATTATATTTACAATGACATGGGAAGCCACTCATGGCTTAAGTAAAAAAAAAGTTCAGAAAATGCCCATTTATAGGGCTACCAAAAACTTCAGCATCCTCCAAATCATGTAACTTGTAAGTTTTATTTGAAAAAACTTCAGAAATTTTGAAGGGGTCGATCCATAAGGCCTCAAATTTACCGTTCTTGTCTTTATCTTGCCTAGGTGCATCCCATTTAAGTACTAGATCTCCCAATTGGAAATCATCTTTGTTGACCTTTTTGTCAAAATCTTGCTTGATCTTCTAATGGTCATGTGCTTTGTCTAGTAGCTTCTCCCTAGTCTGTTGCACTTCTACCAGCTGTTGTATTCTTCTAATCATATCATCTGGTTCTCCATGGTAATCTTGGAAGAATTTTTCCACAGGCAAGGCAAGATGAGAAGAAAAGATGGCCTCAACTCCATACACAAGCAAGAAAGGAGAAACACCAAGAGATCTATTTGTTGTCACTTTGTCAGTCCATAAAGAAAATTTAAGCTTTGAATCCCATGCCTTCTTGTTGTCCTCTAACAACGTTTTGATGATCTTAATAAGGCTCTTGTTAGAGGACTCTGCCAGTCCATTACCATGGAGGTAGTAAGGATTAGAGTGAAGCAATGTGATTCCAAACTGTTCAAAAAACTTAATCAATGGTTTAGTCTTAAAATTTGAAGCATTATCAGTGACAATTTTGTTTGGACAACCAAATCTTGCCACAATATCCTAAAAAAAACCAATGATTACTTTGTGGGAAGAATTTCTTGTGGGGATAGCTTCTATCCACTTAGTAAAGTAGTCTGTGACAGTCAATATCCATCTATGTTGACCACTTGAAGCAGGGTGGATTTCCCTAATAAAATCTAGGCCCCATTGTTGAAAAGGTCCTGAAGCTACCACAGGCTTCAATGACAAAGAATTGAGCTGCAACTTTCCATAGAACTTCTGACACTTAACGCCCTGATTTTAGAATAAACATCAGTGAAGAGGCTAGGCCAAAAATATCCAGCCTTGAGAATTTTGTAAGCTTTGGTTCTCCAAAAGTGATGCCCCCCACATAAGCTGTCATGAAAATCAAACATGATCTTTTGGGCTTCCTGTGGGTCTATACACCTCAATAACACTCGTAAAGGGTCTTTCCAATATAAGACTTGATCAATTAGACAATATTTAATTGATTTGATCTTTAAAGCTCTTACCTTKCTCTTTTCCATGCCATTAGGAGGTTGCAACTTCTGTAGGAAAAATATAATGTCCTTGTACCAAGTGCATCCTCCCAATGGGGGTGTGACTTGAGGATCTTCATCAGACAACTCAATTTGTTGATTCTCTGAATAATTGTTGATGAAATTGACCCCTAAGGCTTTGTAATTAGATTCAACCAACAACCTAGCTAAACCTTGGCCTTTAACCAATTTGGTGGGATTTATTTCAAGATCAAATTCAATTATCTTGGCAATCCACTTACTCCTTCTTCCGTCTATGTCAAGCTGAACGAGGATCTCCTTCACAGAAGCTGAAGGGACATATGCAATGACTTTTGAATGTAGCACATAAACTCTGAAAGCTTTGAGAGATTTAATCAAAGCATAGGCCTTTTTTTCCATGATGTCATACTTTATTTCAACATCTTTCAGTACCCTACTAAAAAAGGAAATGTGTTTCTCTAACCCCTCAACGTTTTTCTGCAATAAAAAAAGTTGTTACTGTGTTAAATGAAGCAAAAGAGAAAATCGGAAACTCCTTGGAGTAGCTAGGACTGATGAGCATAGGTGCTTCAGTCAAGGCCTTCTTTATTTGGTCAAAATAGTTACGAGATTCAATGGTCCATTTGATTTCATTTCCTTTCCTCAACATGGTTGTGATAAACTTTACCAACTCAACAACTCAACAACATTTGAAACAAACCTTCTCAGAAAATTAATTTTCCCCAAAAAAGACTGAACTTCTTTCTTGGATCTAGGGAGTGACAAAGCTTGGATAACTTCTACCCTGCTTGGATCAATCTTTACCCCCTCAGCTGACATAATGTGCCCCAACATTTTCCCCTATTTCATGGCAAATAATGACTTCTTGGGATTTAAAGAAAGACCAATTTTTTTTCATTTCAAGAAGACTCTTTTCAGATGATCATAATGTTCTTTATCATATTGTGAGAACATTGTTATGACATCCAAATAAATGACCACAAACTTGTCCTTTCCTCCAATAAAAACTACGTCCATGGCTCGTTGAAAGGTTGCTCCCGCATTCATCAATCCAAAGGGCATCTTAGCATACATGAATGTACCCCAAGGAGTGGTGAAGTTTGTCTTCTCACTGTCTTCAGGTAAGATAGAGACTTGACTGTAGCCAGAAAATCCATCAATCATAGACATTCTGGATGCCCCTGTCACCCTTTGTAATATGTGTTCCATATTGGGCAAAGGGTAATTATCTTTTTTAGAGCTTTTGTTCAGATTTTGGAAATCCACACAAAGTCTGATTTATCCATTATTCTTTCTTATTGGGACCAAGTTGGCCACCCATTCAAAATACCTCAAAGGAATGATAATCTGGGAATCCAAAAGATTTTTAACCTCCTCCTCCATAATGGGCAACAACATAGGATTTATTTGTCTCAACTTCTCCCTAAATGTCTTGGACTCTTCCTTCAATGGGATCTTATGCTCAATGATACTTGTGTCATATGTCCTGAGATATTCATATGTCCAATCAAACACATCATCAAACTCCTTTAACAACTCAACATATTCGGCCCTTTGTTCTCTTGACAAGCTGCTTGACAACTTGACAAATTTGGGATCCTTCTATGTACCGATATTGTACTGAGCTACTTCAACATCATCAATTGAACCTCTAAAATTTACTGCCACATAATTCCCATCAAGCAATCTTTCCAAAGGAACTAGTCCCTTCAGAATGTGGTTGCTAGGCAGCTGAACAATATGGTGATTAACAATTTTATTTAAAAATACATCAGCATGAGGGCTACTTTTAAAATCATGATCATGATCAATATGTAATGTAGAGAACTCATCAACAGACTCAAGAAACTTTTTTATTTCATTGTCATCCTCAAAGACCTTCCAATGCATGATATTGTCAGGTACAAAGGGTCTATATTTCACCCCTACATCATACTTGAGTTTAGGTGGCAATGGAACTCTGAAATGGCTTGTTGAAATAGCCAAAGAATTAGCCATGGTATTCTCCTCTCTTGGAATAAATGAAATGTTGAAAGCTGGGAAGAAACTGTCAACTAGGTCCCATACTTCATTTCTGTAAGTCTTAAGCCTAGGTTGCTTGGCTTGATAAATATTTTTTATCTGACGAGCAATTAGTTATACATCCCCAAATAATGTTAGCTCTTCAATCCCCATGTCTTTTTCAGCCCTTAAACCCAAAACAAGAACTTCATACTCTTCCACATTATTTGTAGCTTCAAATTCTAGCTTGTAGGACAAAGGTACGGTCTCTTGACAAGGTGAAACAAAGACCACTCCAACACTATCACCTTCCTTAGAAGAGGCTCCATCAAATAACATCTTCCAAACAAAGGTAGTTGGACGAGGGATTTCAAGAGTAATGGATTGTTTTATGATTTCAAGAGGAGGTTTAGGAGTATTAGTGAGTTGCAATAGGTTGGATCCCAAATCAATGTCAATAGAAAAAATAGGATGGTTGGTGGGGTTTGTTTCATCACTAATGATGTAGGCTAATTGAGCTTCCCTATAAAGTCTTCTATGCTCATCCCCAAACACAGGAATGGTGGAATATGTGAGGTCCATCTGCAAAGTTCCCCCAATTTTTTTTATTCAATATCTTGACAATAACATACCAAAATTGGGGGAAACATCAGCCACTACAATGTCCATGACCACACTTTTCATGGGCAACTAAAACAAGGTCACAACTAGATATTTGATGACCCCGAGACACTTCACTTTCCTAGAGTCAAAATAATATAAGTCATGGTAGGCTTTTGTGATTTCTAATCCAAGTTCATCCATGACTGCTTTGGGCATGAGATTGTGAGATGCCCCTGAGTCCATCAAACAATTATGCAACACTTTATCATGTATGTTTAGTGATGTATAGAATGGAGGGGATGAATCATCTATATGTTCTATGAAAGGACCTAAGATGAATGTTGGATTTTCATCCTGAAGATTAACTGATTCAGTGGTATTTGAGTAGGATTCGGAAAACAACATTTTGGAAAGACATTTTTTAACTTCTTCAATTTTTATCAGTTTTGAAAATGGCACAAGGATTTTGATTTTTTGGATCTCATTTTCAAAATTAAAGGAAGGTGGAGATTTCAGGATCTCCTTGACTTCTGGGATATAATCCTTAACCAAAACTGGGGGGCTTTGATCAAATTTCTCTTTGCTTCCAACTATCACAACCTTGGCATATTTTTCTGTTTTTGTGGGCTGATCAGAAGCATTAGTCTTTTCCCCTTTCTTTTTAGATCTCAGATCATATCTACTAGGATTCTCTTTTTCCTTCTCTCCCTTACTTAATTCTTTTATTTGATTGTCCATTAAGGACTTCCCATATGTAGATTGGGTTAAGTGAGGGGATGGAGGGGTGTCACCTAAGAAATGGATCTCAGGATCATCTTCTTCATCTTCTCCTTCCTTGTCAGCCAAAAGATTGTTTTGTAAGGGATTTTGTATATTTTGGTCATCCCTTTCTCTATTTCTGGGATCTCTTGTAAGAGTCTGAGGAGCATTATTAGGTCTCCTGAAACCACCTCTGTTATCAACATTTAGTGTATTTCTATAGGTCTATTTTCCCTCAAACTTTAACTTTTCCATCTCAACAGAAAGAGATTTTATTAATTTGGTAAGTTCATCAACTTGGGGGTGGACAATAGAGGAATCAGTGGTTGAGGCTTCAGTTCTACTCTTTCTCCCGTCCTTATCAAATTTCCCTCTAAGTTGATCAAATGCCACTATGTTAGATTCTACCTCCACAGCTGCATCTTGCACATGATCTAAGGAGGCAGATCTCCTTTCTCTCAGTAAAAGGAAAAAATCAGGGTCAAAAGCACTGGCATAGGTGATTTTGGCAGAGGTCTCTGTAGGCTTTATCTCAGGAGGGATATTATTGTACATTTTGTTAAATCTTTGAGAAAAATCAGAGACAGACTCTCATTCTTTCCTCTTTAGGGATCCAAATTATGTGATATAATACAAAAAGTCCTTTTTGTCCCCCCACTGCCTCAGAAAGGAATCATCTAAAGCCTCAATCCTAGCGATAGATCCAAGGGGAAAATCCCTAAACCACTTCCTAGCCTCACCATCAAGGCTATGAAAAAAAATCCTCATCCATACATATTCATTCTCAATGGAATGGTTGTCTGTATAACTATAAAAGGCTTCAAGATGTTCTTCTACAGTTATGTCTCCCTCACCTGTGAACTTGGACAACTTCTTAAGGTAGCCATCCGCTAACAGAGCATTCAGAGGCTGAGGCAGGACAAGAGGGGCATACCTAGCGGCTACTATATCTTCCATTCTAGTTCTGGGGGGATTAGCTCTTGCCATTTGTATGTGAACTGGAGGAGAACCCAGAGGGGATGGAGTTGGGCTATGTGAAACTGGGACAATGTTCCTGGGAGGTGAAGACAAGGGACTTAAGGGAACAACAGTCTCCCCTTCTACAACTACAACAACTCTAATATGAGGAGGAGTAGCCTTCTACAACTACAACAACTCTAATATGAGGAGGAGCAGGAAAGTATTATAAGGTCAAATATCTCTCCTCCACTTCACAACTTTGGGGGAGAAAGGGGTGTAAAAGATCTATCTTTCCAAACCAAGAATAGGAGGGAGAAATCGACAGGAAAACTCACAAAATTTAAACTTCTTTTGAAACTCCCACAGCTTGTATAATAGGAGAATCAAAAAAAAGTTATTGGAGTTTGTAAAGATGGATTATGAAAATTATCAGTAAAAACTTGTACAATAATGGGGGTACTCTTTCTTGAGGGGTCTTTCCCTTTCTAATAATTTCCTACGGGTCAGCTTCAGACGTTTCTAGAGGAAACAGTGAAGTGGGCCTCATGTGTCTACCTTTAGGAGCCAAACCTAACACGAGTCGCCAGTAAGTTGCACCTTCAATGGCACCGATATTTGATTCACCTTCTAATCGTGAGCTTTGTCTTTCTATCCTGTGGAAAAAGTCTTCTAATTCCTTCAAGAATGCTTTAAATGTTATCACTAGAATTCATCTTCAGACAGACAAAGGTGCTCTCCAATGCTCCATCAATTTATATGTCACAGGTAATTGAGTTTTGAGTGGTCAAATGGAGAAACTCAATAATAATAGCATTCTAACTCATAAAACTGGTCTAGCATGCACCAACCATTGAAGTCTTGAATCAACTTCAGTCAGTAAGTTGGAGTAAGGGTGAGTAGGAGGAAGATATAGTGAGAAAGGTGTAGAGGTTCTCTATGAACATCATATTTTCCAACAACCTAAGGAGGAAACTTAAACACAAGGTCCTCTGGATTCAAATTTCAAAGAAGATGAAAGAAATCATAACAAAGATTATAATCAAACATTTTATCATAATACAGCTATAACAATCCATGTGAATCCCTCAATCATGAACATTCAAGATCAGAAGAAAATAAGATGGAGTAAGAAAGATGACTTAGATTAACCAAGATGTCTCAAAACAATAATACATAAACCAGAGAACCACTCAATCAAAATATTACAATATAGGAGCCTTGCTCAACCATTCGACCTTTAACAAAATATCAAAATTGCCTATATATACTAAAATGTTGCAACCACTAAGAATGTGATCAAATCACTGCCTTCAAATCCTTCACCATGTAACACTCTATTAGTTACAGTGACTCCCATTATGTCGATGATCCATGTGAAGGTTATGCTCTTTACGGGAAAAATTGTCGATAAGGAAGATTTAGATCGTAAGTGTGCCTTCATGGATGTTTCTCTCTGCAATGTTTTTCCATTTATGGGATGAGGTGAGGTCTCAACTTCTGCCCACAATCTTCAATAACTGCCTTCTAATGGGATTAGGACTGGTCCTAGAGCACCCATATCTGTTCTCAGACGGTGCTAATGACTTCTACGAGTCCATCCTGACTCATCGAGGCTATGAATGGTCTTTGTATGTGACCAATGCAAGCTTTGCAAGTGGAAATATGATAGTGTATGCATAGGGGTGATGTGGAGCGAGGTGCTTGGTGAAAAATTGCATGGCCCAATGAGTGAGTGATGACCATGTGGAAGGAAGTGGTTGGGGGAGCGGAGGCTGGGACGTGGTTGCGATGGAAAAGGAAAGGCAGAGGTGGTAGAGGAACGAGGGAGGTTTGATAAGAGGGGAGGAGGTGACATGGAGCGTGATTGAGGGACATGTGTTGGGAGGTGAGAGGAGGTATCTGGAAGGGAGATGTGATAGGGTAGAGGGAGGGTGCTTGAGCTGCTTAGGCCTTCAATATTTTCGTTTTCCCTCAGGAAATCATGGGCGTAATGCCACATGATTTACACCATAATCCTCTTGAGGGTAAACCTCAATTTATGTCCATTCTTAAGAAACAACTGCAGACTTTGTGTTGAAGCAAAGATTCCACTGTTTGATGGAGAACCTAACACCATCACAACTGAAAAACACACCCAATATTTTGAACATTTTATAGATTTGTTTGATATTGATCATGATGATGTTTGTATGAGGGCCTTTTCTCAATCCTTAAAGGGTGATACAAAAGAGTGGTTTAAACACTTGCAACCACAGACAATTAGCTCATGGGAGGAATTGAAGAATGTCTTTGTGAAGTTTTAGCAAGAATAAATCTTTGGATCTATAGCTTACAAAATTCTATGCCTTGAAAAGCAAAGAAGAGCAATGGAACTATTTCTACATTCATTAGAAATTTTTCCAGTATTTATTACAAACCCACTTAAGTTGTTTCCATGCTCCATTATTCAACAACTTTTCATCCATATTTGTATTTCTCCTCTCGATGGAAAGAAGACCTAATTCCCTACAACAAATGTTTAATGATACCAAGATATTCACCACAATATCCAAGCATGTAAACATATTTGAAATGAGGAGTTTGATGTTAAAGAACATGACAGTGAATATAAACAAAAAACAGTTGATTTGAATTTTGAGAAGAATATTAATAAAACATGCCCCTTGAAGTTTTTAAATGCTAATGATTTTAAAAAATTATATTCCACTTATTGAAAAGAAGGTGCTAATTTAGTTTTTGATCCATCCCATGATAAGCATAGATGATTGTTTTATGTATTCATTTGTAGACAGTTAAGAATATGAATTTGCAAATCATCTTGTTGAAGAGCAAGTTGATGTTCCAATCTTTTCCTTGTTACATGACATTGCAGATGTTGTTTGATTTTATTATATATGATGAATATGATGATGACTTCCTAGAACAACCAACTACAAGTTCTCTATTAGAAAATGTCTTTCAAAGAAGTAGTAATGAGAGAAATCAACCTACATATCACAATTACAAAGAATAAAGTATTGAATCCAACAAGGAAATTCTTCACCTTTATGTTTTTCTTCATTTAAATTTCTCAAAGAGAATTTAAGATCATTACTCAAGCAAAGGAATGTGCGTTGATTCCAAATCACACCGACCACCGAACAAATTAATAAGAAATTGCAACAATCTTCTTATGTGTTTGATGAACCTGTTACTTGTTATGTAGAAGGTCTTGTCAGCTCAAAATTGCATCCATTGGTCAAAGATGAATAAGAAAATGAGCTTTGAAGAAATCCAAAGAAATTGAAAATGTGCATATGACAACAAAGGAAGAAAATGAAGAAGGTTTGAATCGTGGAAAGAACCTTGCCATTGTGTTTTTCTTTCTTCAAAATTGTTGAAGCAAAAATGTTTGACAATGTTTCAAATCAGAAATTCTCTAGACATGATGTTGAATATTAAGAAAGAAATGGACTTGGTAAATGAAAACTATTCCTTCCAATTATGTTTTTCTTTCCTCAAATTGTTGAAGTAAATCATGATATAACAGAGGAAGCATGGAAGTTTGACTGCATTCACAAGACATTGTTTCACATGAGCAAATTGTTATCAAGTGAGGAAGACCAACAACCTTCATGCATTTAATGATCGTGTTGTTGATTACATGGAACGTTATTTCAGTTCAGATTTGCAACATGTGATCAAATATCAGCTTGGAAATAAATATGACGGTCAATAATGCCAAGAAATAGATATGGATTGCTTTCACTGTGGGTTTCCATTTTACAAGACTGCCTTCTGATTCAAGATTGTTATTTCCAGTCACCAACAGATTTTCCAAATTTTGGTGGAAATCAAATGTGTTAAACTACATGAAAACAAGAATGCAAGGGAAGGGGTGAAACATGATTTTTTTTATGCATGTTTTAGAGGATCCATTTTGTAGTTTTATTGATGTAAATTCCAATGTTTTTGAATAATTTTTTTGAGATTTGAATTGATAGATAAATTTTTGAATGAATTATCAACAAAAAAAAGCTTTGGAGCAAGCATGTGTAAAGAAAACAAACAGTGGATAAAATCTTGCATGGTTCCATTGACATTATGATTTCACTTGATTGGCAGTTCATTTCAGCAGTTACGGTAGGTAGGTGCGGATAAGCTTGTTGGTCAAGCATTTTTCAGTTTGGATTTCCAGTAGTGTTTACAGTCAGATTTTAGCGGTGTATTCAGTGTTCAGCATCTAGTTGAGAGCAATGTGTAGACGTTGGTTTTCAATGGACACTGGTGACAGGTTGGGCAGGGTACACACACATGTTTTGGGAGAAACCCAATGGATCAGGCACTGGGTCTATGAGTTCTTTGCTACATCACTGGGAGGATAACATCCCCATTGGAGCCAATGTTATCACATGCTAATTTGCATTAATTTTTCCAAAGCATCTTGTCCTTGTGCTATCTTTCCACTCATATTTTAAAACTTTTTCACCAACTCCGTCAAGATCCCATCACCTAAATCCTCCACTCGACTAATCATCCAAAATAGTTATGTCCGCCACAATTCAAAATTGGAAAATACCCCAAACCTATATCTAGCCTTAATCATTATCTAAATCCCTAGGTTCCATCACTTCATTCATTTTTACCCTTATTATCATATTCCAGTTGAAAATTAAAAAAATTCATTTCATTAAGCTTAAACTCTCTTATCCTATCCACACAGTCATGTGATGAGCCTCATATGCCCAAATTCCTTAGAAAAATGGAAAAAAGGTTTATAATTATTAATATAAATATTTTTATATTAAAATATTTATATTAATATTTAGCCGAATATTTAATTCATGACCTCACATCAAATAATGGGCACGAGTCTCAAAATAAGTGGAAAAGTCAAAGGGTGGATGGAGGGCGCACATATATTTAGGGGGTTGAAAGTAAACAGAGGTTAATTATTTGAAGGTGAGCCGAAATCCAAACCACCAGGTTTGAAGTTGGAGTATGTGTCCTTAAATGATGCATTTAGGGGGGAAAAGTGGTGTGGCTTAAAACCACTCCTCCCAAGCCCGAAATAATAATGCAACCATTTATTATATGGTTTATGTGTAGCACATTTTAAATGAAATCAGGGAATTTTCAATACTAATCACGGAATTTCCAATAAACGAAATTCTTTCTGGGTCAAAAAATTTCACAGAAGTAAAAATTAAAGAGATTAATGTTTATTTCCATGGAAAAGAATTAAATGGGAAAATGCACATGAAAGGAAGATTTGGATAATTGTTTATCCAAAGTTTTACAAAAGTAAAAGAAGAGGATTAAAAATATTTTTCCAAATATGGTAACCAAGACATGGTTTTCAAAACCATGGGAAACAACCCAGTAAATAGTTTTCACAGTGAAATGCTAAACATTTATAAATAAATGGTTTTTCAAAACCACGAACATGAATTAAAATATGGAAATTTAATTCTACAGGACAAAAAAAATTTGGGAATTACTTTTCCCAAATATTTACGGAGAATATGGATAAATGAAATTAGATTTGAAAGAGTACAAGTGACATTTCAAAGAGAATGTGGCAGAGGAAGGAGTTGAAGCGTCAAAGGAATCAACAGCTGGATCATAAAACGTTTTCCTTGTTAATCATTGTAATCGGTTCCCATACTGAAACTGTCATTTGTAATTATTGTAATCAGTTTTAGAAGTTGAAACATTTCATTTCGGTTATTGTAATCAGTTTCACACCGAAGGAACTCGAATTGTATAAGTATTATAGGTTTTAAATTTATTAGAGGTTGGCAGAAGTGCAAGGGCACGCTTTAGCTGTCTGAACTTGAATGTAATTTTCTGAAGCTGAATAGAATACATATGCAAAAACTTTTGAAGTTTCCATGAAAAGATTCTAATGGTGGTGATATGAGTTTGTCTTCTCTCTTTGTATGTATTTCTTGTGTTTCTAATTCCATTGCACTGTCTTCTGTTTAAATTGGATAGTTTAAAGGCCCAGAATTCATCTTATGATGCTCTTGGCTTAAGCAATTTAAACTATGTTAATTTTCTTCCAAACTAATTCATAATTCATTTTATTAATGCTTTGACACAGTTACTTGTTTTCCTCTTTCTTCTTACACTCTATAAATTACAATTTATAACTCAGATTCATCGCCTCATTTAGCCTTTATCCTCTGGGGAGTTCTACCGACCAGTCATTGTTTCTATTCATTTTCAGAAATTCGACTCCATAGCCCTAAGTGATTCCTCCCCTTCCTTGCCAGCAGAATTATAAAAACCCCCCAAAAACAAACTAAACCTAGCCATTGATTGCCAAAGAAACACCAAGTGACATGAGAGAGCCCTCTCTGAGCTAAGAAAGCTAGTACCCGACTCTAAAGTTGGTTTGTAGGTTACCTCTGTCGTTTGTTTTATCAGCTGAACAAATTTACAAAGTGATAACACCTTCTATAGCTTAATCCATATGGTTGAAGCCATATTCTTTTGTGCTTCTAGTCACATTCTTGATCTTTGATTGTTGAGTAATCATTTAGAGTTCAAGGACAATATTGATCCTCTTTGGGGAAGCTCCAATGATATGAACGTTCATCCTTCTAGTGTTTGGAGTTTGCCCCCATTATGTTGTTGGATTCCTTGTGTTTTGAAACTTTTTTGTCAAAAAAATGTTCCCACAATAGCTAATGTCCTCTTCTTCCTTGAATTTTTTCTTTATTGCCTCCACTTCCTACTGTAACCTCCTTATGGAAGGCCAATGTACTAATAATAGTAGGGAGTTTCACTAGAAACCGTGTAGATCTTATGCCACCTTTTCTATTTCATTTAGATGCTAAAATGACCTTGGAATTTGATACTGACTTCTCCTTCAACGTTGCATTGTGATTGTGCATGTAATGACCTCTTAGGTGTTTTCTCGTATTTCCACATGGAAACATTTCATTCATTGTAGAGTCTTCCAAGTTGGTCCCATTCATTCATTTAGATCATTTTCTCCTAGCCACTTGGTCATAGTTCATTCACTACACATATGTTCTGCCTTGAATCCCGAAAGTCTCTTTAATATACCGTGTAACTAAGACTTTGTTAGCTTATAACTTACCTTACCAATTTCTAAGTCTTCTTGTCACCTTTATTTGTATTATTCATTTAGGATAATGGTAATTTATCCTCAAGTGGTGATTCAACATGATTTAGTTAAGAATTTCTAGCCTAGTCACCATGTAAGGGTTTTAGGATCTAGAACACATATTTATATGAGGCGACATCACCCATTGTACTATGTATTTGTAACTTTGTTGTGAATATTATATGAGATGGCTTGAGGCCTTTTTCATCATGTCGTTGTTCCTGTCTTGTTGTTCTATTTATTAATAAAGTTTGATGGAGTTATCATAAGTGTGGAGTGGGGTGATCCTCTAGGATCCTCAGTATAAAGGCCCAATAGTAGAGCCACTAAGTATTGGACAGTGTCACCTCATTGAGTTTGTCACTGAGCCTTTGCAAGGGTTCCCCAAATAGTGCTATTGGGCATTACGAGATGTCAACCCAATGTTGATTTTGAGGTATTTCCAACATATCCTTAGTTACTAAGGAACCTCAAACCCATCCGCAATAAAATTGGAAATAAAACCAACACCATTACCCATGAATATGCATTCAAGTTCATTTACTCATGCAAACTCATGTGTTGTGAATTCAATGATTTTGATGGTGGATTTCAAACCATTATATGGATGTATTTCGGATTACTATACAATGCATTTTTCCAATATAGATGGACACACTATATAATGTATTTTTGAAACGCTTAGTCTAAACATGCTACGATTTTAGATATTTTCAAGTCATATTTTTCTCATCGGTTTTGCCCAAAAACTAGAGAAAAATTTAGAAGAATTAATGAAATGACAAATATCAATTGTTGAAATTGCACAATTTGGATGCAATAGAGATTTTCTAAGAGCCCTAAATCTATTTATGCATTCAAAAATACAATTTCAAAAATGAAAATTTGCAATTTGAAATTTTTTTATATAACCTAATTCCAATAATGATTATATGAGAAAGTCCAAATCATGTAACCCTTAGAATTCTCCTCTTAAATAGCACAAATAAATTGAATCTCCCACCTCCCCCACACACCAAAACTAAGATAAGATGGGTAGGGTATAATTTATTTGTATTATTTAAAAGGAGAAGTTTTATATGATGTGGACTTTTTCCAATAATCATTTTTTAAATAGTTTTTTTAACGCCTAAATGGAATCAGGGCCTTCAAAAATTTCTAAGGTGATTAAAATATATGATTTCAATCAAAGAAATTTACAATTTTATAATAGAATTTTTAACCAAACTAATCCTAAAAAGTGCCCCGGAAAAATTAAAAACTTGTAAAGTTGGAAATAATGAGAAGTGTGCAATCAACTAGAGACATAATACGAATTTTAAGACTTTTTAGTATCTATGGTAGAAAATAGAAAGTGTCATTCATATTATTGAAGAAAAAGAACAAATGTCATTTTTAGAAAAAAGGCTAGAAAATTATGATCTCAAAGAGCGAAACTAGAGGACAAAGTACGAGCAGACAAGCCTGAAGCCTACCGACAAGAAAAGAGAAGGAACGACAATTTTTCTTATAAAAGAAAGTAGCGAAAGAGTTCACGATATTTGAATGACAACGTGTGTAACGCCGAAAACTTCGACTGCAACCACAAGCAATTCGACCAAAAGAATTGCAATGGAGACAACATCGGAGTCAAAGTCGATACAAATTATTTATGCTCGCCGAGCCTTCAATATTGACTTTGGTCCAGCACACGTGAATTGACTTAGACTATTTTGTAAACACACAATTGGCTAATGGCGGTGGAGGCTGCTGAAGCACTCAATAAATAAGACCGTGCTAAAGGTATCCACAGAGATTTTGCAATTGCATTAAATCTTCTGTAATTTATATGCTGAGTTTCTGCTGCTGTTGCAGAAGAGCGTTATAGCTGGTTAGTCTGACTGTTAGAAAATATGGCAGTGAAAATCAGTTATTGCAATATCACCTCTCCTCTTCTTCTTGTGCTTCTTCTGATACTTCATTGTTCTAATTTATGTGACGCCGCAGAAGAAGACTCACAATGTCGATTCTTGGACACTGATCCGTCCAATAATTCTGTCAGAGTGGGAGATGGAGTTGGAATTCCGTTTATTAAAAGCACACGTGGTCGTTGCGGTAGCAGAAGATCATCAATTTCCCCGGAGGGCATGAATCCTCTTGTTGCTGCACTAGCCACTGTTGCGCTTTTTGCAATTAGTGTCGCAG
>SNQJ01S0026577.1:57112-88198 GCA_010110895.2 Picea sitchensis
TTTTTTGTTATCTTTTAATTTTTAATCTTTTACTTTGAAAGTTAAATAAGGAAGATGGATTGGAGAGAAGCATGAAATATGGAGTTTGATTAGGAGAAAATGATCCTGGAATGCTATCTATCTGAATTACATAGGATATGTATTGATATATCTTTGGATTTATAAAGACAATTATATTAAATTGAGTAAAGATGGATTGACATTGACATTGATTAAGAGCATTAGGGACTACATTTATAGTAATGTATAAATCATTCTAAAAGAAACCAAAGATAATATCAAAATGGGATGAATAACATTTTTAGTTTTTTTTGGTTAATAATAATTTTCAAATTTGAATCTTCATGACCATTAAAATTACTATTTCCAAAAAAACCAATGAATAAACAATCAACCTTAAAAGAAGGGGAATGTTATTAATATTTAAAAAAAACAAAATTTAAAACAAATGAATAGAAAAACAAACAAATACAAGTCATTATTCTCCACATACTACATGTCACCAAAATGCTAATCACTGATTTTACAGAAATGCTACTAGTATTTTAAAAAATAAAAATAAGAAACAAACAAGTGAATAAAAAAACAAACAAATACAAATCATCATTCTCCACATACTACATGTCACCAAAATGTTAATCACAAGCTCCTCCTGACAAAAAACGCCTCAAATAAAAACACTAATTACTTATATAGGTTTACCATTTCCACATACTACATGTCACCAAAATGTTAATCACTAATTTTATAATTTTATATAGAAGCTCCTCAAATAGAAACATTAATTACCTGCATAGGTTTACCATCCGTATCACTAGAGTTTAGGCCCTTTCAAGAGCCTGCGTTTAGGCCCTTTCAAGAGCCTGCACCATCATTAGCAGATGTAGATGTAGATATATTACCTTCATCTTAGATAAATTATCAAATATATTTCCATTTGCAGATGTATTACTTCCTCCTTAGGTAAATTATCAAATATATTTTGATGTTTTTTTGTTTTTTCTCTGTTGCCATGAAGGTTTTGCATTATATAGAGGTTTTTAAGTCATAGTTAATTCTAATAAAAATGGTTGGTAAAAAATACAATAAATTCAGACTTTTAGGTCTTTAAGTCATAGTTAATCCTTAATCCTAATAGAAACGGTTGGTAAAAAACATAAGCTCAGAAAAGTAGATAAATAAATATCAAAATATTTACCCCTATACCTATTGGAGATGGGCATAATTAATGATCTTTTAATCTTAAATTCCTCAGAAAAGTAGATAAATAAATATCAAAATATTTACCCCTATACCTATTGGAGATGGGCATAATTAATGATCTTTTAATCTTAAATTCTAATCTGATGGTTATGCATTGAAGATGCTRGCATATTCTTAGTCGTCCTCCAAAATCAACGAGTCAGATTTATTGTTGATAACTTCTTTGCATTTATAAATGCATCAGTTAAGTTGATTACTTTTTAACATTTACCTAATCATATYAAGAAATTATTGTAACATCATATGATTGCCACTTTTAAATGATTAACTTTTGGAATTCTTCAACTGTCCAATTTCTTCATGCATGAACTAACAAGTATATTGATAAAACACTACACATGAATTATGCTAAGTGAGATTCACAGAAATAACTCTCTGGCTTATGGACATAGGCGTTATCCGATCTGGCTTAATGAGTTTTTGAATGGTTTTTTTGTTTGAAGGGAACTTTAGCATGTAGATGCTCCACCATCCATCTTTGGTTTTATGAGCTTTGCAAGCTAAATGTGTTATGTTGGAAAAAGAAAATCTCAGGCTCGTGGCCTATTTCGATTCAAATCAAATATACCCGAAACTGATACAAAGGTCGAAGCTTCATACAAAGGTTGGGTTGTCATAGTAAATGACTTTTAGCATGGTCAACTTCCCAAAACATGCTTGCAGCAACGTCGATGCGGCATGAGTGGTCAGTGCCAAGAAGTTCCACGGGTGTGCAAGCTTTGTAATTGCAACTCTGAATCTACTAACCATCTTTTAGTCCACTGCCCCTTCACAAAGGCAGTTTGGCAAAGATTATATAAAATCTACCATTTACAAATCTAGTGGGTTGGCACCACGGTCTCAAACTGTTTTAATGAGTGGACTCTGCTCCTACAAGCTTGGCAGCTATTACTTACTGGCACATTTGGATTGAGAGAAATAAGACCTTATTTGAAGAACTTACTCCCTCTCACCTCTCACAGGTGCACAGGATTTCAGTTACTTTCTCTTGGAAGCCAGCTACCATTAACCTCATCTTAAATAGAGTTTGTGATATTACTTAGATTGAGGGCTTTACTTTGGCATGTTTCGATTGAGCTTCCCTTTCAACTGGGGAGTGTTGCGCAGTAGGTGGTTTCTTCAAGACTCATGCTTCCAGGATTACAAAATGGTACATAAATTACAGAGAAGGGGCAGCTCCATGCGGCTAATATCCAAGGCTGGAAAATTAAAACAAAGAAACTGGCAAGAAATTTTAAAGATATAAGGTACTAGCACATATACAGGGAGCACAATAAAGAGGCCGACCTACTCTCAAAGAGGGCGCTAAAGAAACCTAAAGGTAGACTATCAGTTTATCATTAGGACAATGGAAAAAAATCCATCTTAATATCTTCAAAGCTTGAGCTTAAAAATCACAAAATGATCGAGAAGAAGAAGTGTGTGGAGTAGCTTGATTGTATTGAGGAGAGCACAGATTCTTTATGCAGATTTCCTGTCCTTACTTCAGATTTTAGTAGTGGTCTTTTTTGTGTGAACAGTATTGTAGTTGGAAACCTCGAGAAGCCCCAAATGGGCTATGATGAATACATTCAACCACCCCTTAAACCCATAATTCATGAATATATTTTATTTATTTTTATTTTCAATTAATTGTAACTAATAATAATTTAAATAAATTTATTTAAAAATAACAATTAAATAAAAATTTATTTAAAATTTTATCTCAATCAAAATTTAGTTTTTAAAGTTTTGTGTAAAATTTACATTAATAAGGAAATTTAGTTTTTTAAATTTTGTGTAGAGTTCACATTAATGAGGAAATTTAGTTTTTAAAATTTCAATGTGTAATTTAAGATATGAAAATTTATTTTTTTAAATTTCAATGTGTAATTTAAAATATACAATGAAACTTCCATTGTAATCTTGGAATTTTTTTTTCTTCCTCATATTCATGTTTGTTTCATTTATTTAATACAAAATTGTTTGTTCAAGACAAAATTGTAGGAAAGGTCATGCTTATTCTATTAATTTAAAACAAAATTATATTTGGAAATTTCATTCTTATTCTATTAATTTAAAACAAAATTATATTATTGACGTTTATATATGTAATGTTTGGAGTCATCCTCTCATTATGCCAGTGGATTTCTTGTGTTACAAAACCCTTTCCCACAACAAGCAACACTCTTTTCTTCCTTAGCATGTCTTTTTATTACCCCCATTTCTTGGTTTAACTTCCTCGTGGAATTCCAAGAGGACAAGAATAGTTACGGAATTTCTTTGGCAACCCTATAAAGCTAATGGCCCTGTTCTACCACATTTGGATGTTAAAACAACTCCAAAATATGTTACAAACTTCTCCTTGGATGTTGTGCTATAACTATGCGTGTAATGACCTTTTATTTTCTTGTCTTTCCATGTGGTACTGGTTCATTAGTTGTGGAGTCTTCCAAGTTGGTCTTGTTCATTTCATTGGAGAACTTTCTCCTAACCATGTGGCCAGATATAATTCACTACATATAGGTGCTCCTTTTAATCCTCAATTGCTTTGTTGTAGTGTTGGTCCGGAAGTCTCCCCAAAGCATTATGTAATCGAGACTTGGATGGAGTTGTCCCATATGTGGAGTGGTGTTATCCCCTAGGAACTTTACCAAAGGGCCACTAGTAAAGATGCCAAGTGTTGGATGATGTTACCCTAGTATGTTTGTAGTCAATATTTTGCAAGGGTTCCCCTAAGCAGTGTAACTAGGCCTTGAGATATATGTTACCCCAATATAAGCATTGGCGACTTTCTAACATATCCCCCTACTAAGTAAGGTACCTCAAACCCATGTGCACTAACTTTGGAAACACGCTGGAAACAAAATAAAACAACATTAGCTTATGAATATTTATTTGAGTTCATGTATCCATACAAATGTGTGGGTTGAATTCAATGAATTTGGTGGTGGATTTGAATCCATTGTATGGATGCATTTTAGAGTACTATATTTTAGTGAAAAAGAAAATAATAGTTTTCGTGTTATTTCACTATATATAAACTATCACTATTTATTTTAATTGTAAACAATGTTAAATGTAACAATCATATACACAATAATAACACCTAGATTTATTTGAGAAACTTAAATAAGAAATCTTGCTTAAAATGACTTCTTAACTCTTTCTTAAATAAGAGGATTACATGTATGAACTACACTCTTTCAGAACTAAGATTATTATGTGTTCTTACTCTTCTTCTACAATACATAGAGATATAAGTCCAATATATTGAACAAGCTTGTTCCACCTGGTTTAAGCTTGTATTCTTCCTTTCATCTTCTTGATCTTTGGAATAGTCATCTACTATTGCCATCTTTTCCTCTTAAGAATTGTATCACAATTTCAGAAAATCAAAACTGAATCTTAGTGCAGAGAACAACAAAGGTGGTAAGAAGACTTGTGCCCTATCTTTCGCCACAAGTATTCCATCTACTGCAATGTTCTTTTTGTGGCTTTCTCTGTCTCTATAGCTCCTTCTATAACCCATTTCATATGGTTGAAGTTATATTCTTTTTTGCTCCTAGTCACATTCTTGATCTTTGATTGTTGAGTACCCATTTAAAGTTCAGAAACGATCTTGCTCCTTTTTGGAGAAATTCTGATGCTTTGAACCTCCATCCTTCTAGTGTTTGGAGTTGCCCCCCATTTATGCTGTTAGACTCCTTATGTTTTGAAATGTTTATAACCCATTTCATATGGTTGAAGCTATATTCTTTTTTGCTCCTAGTCACATTCTTGATCTTTGATTGTTGAGTACTCATTTAAAGTTCAGAAACGATCTTGCTCCTCTTTGGAGAAGTTCTGATGCTTTGAACCTCCATCCTTCTAGTGTTTGGAGTTGCCCCCCATTTATGCTGTTAGACTCCTTATGTTTTGAAATGTTTTTGTCAGCAAAATGTTCCCACAATAGCCAATGTTAACGATATATCTTCGATATGCCAGAAGTCGTTTAATAACGGAGGTAATGCGTTCTGTGTATTATCCCGTATTCCGTTCATCAGTTTCCTTGAGTTTACTGGGCTTGTCTTGCGTGAAAAATATCACCTGAACAACTATTATTTATGTCATGTTCAGAGCTCGGTATCCCTCTAATATAAGGAGCTTCCCCTTTCACTAAATTTCCCATCAGCAGCCTGTCTCTTTCGTTGAATTAGTTTACTGGGCTTGTCTTGCGTGAAAAATATCACTTGAACAACTATTCTTTATGTCATGTTCAGAGCTGCGTATCCCTCTAATATAAGGAGCTTCCCCTTTCACTGAATTTCCCATCAGCAGCCTGTCTCTTTCGTTGAATTAGTTTACTGGGCTTGTCTTGCGTGAAAAGTATCACCTGAACAACTATTCTTTATGTCATGTTTAGAGCTGCGTATCCCTCTAATATACGGAGCTTCCCCTTTCACTGAATTTCCCATCAGCAGCCTATCTCTTTCGTTGAATTAGTTTACTGGGCTTGTCTTGCATGAAAAATATCACCTGAACAACTATTCTTTATGTCATGTTCAGAGCTGCGTATCCCTCTAATATACGGAGCTTCCCCTTTCACTGAATTTCCCATCAGCAGCCTGTCTCTTTCGTTGAATTTCTATCAAGGTTGTTCAATGTTATTTAGCCGTACCTTAAATAAGGTCTGTCCCGAGTGATCCTCCGGAGGCAAGATTTCTTCTTCCAGGATGCAACCCGTCTCGACTCGCTCCTGGAAAGGAATGGTGGTGCAGGTGGCAAGGCGGTTGACAGCGGGAAAGACAAAATTTCCTCCTAATTGGGCATAATTTCTTCTTCCACCGAACACCCGCCATGGAGACCCTTGGAAGAACGAGACCCGCCATGGAGACCCTGTTCAAACCAATTCTGACTAGAAGAACCTGGATGGTCTGAGCGACCTAGTATGAGAGCTAGAGAGGCTAGTCCTGGGTGTTTGTGTTTGCCAAATCGATTGTAGTAGGTTGGCCCTCATCAGGGCTTGCCTCTTACTTCTTCTAGGTTTCTTCAAGTTTGATTCTGATTTCGACAGTGGTAATAGCTTCCACATGAATTGTTACGAAGGATTGTCACTGTACTTCATCTTTCCATGTGCATTATCTATCTTAGAGTCATCGTGATATCAATCTTTATCTTGTTATTCTTCCATAGGTATTGTTTCTCTTTGAACATCTTATCTTCCAAGAAATAGATATGCAAGATATGTACATCAACTATGTGAACATGGTATGTACAAGAACTATGAAGAATATTGTTACATTGTCTTAGAAGAAGAAGTCTATTTTATCATGATCAGTCTTCTTTGAGGGTTTCCTTTCTTCGACAACTGATGCTTCGTATGTTTCCTTCCTTTTCTTTAGCTCGGGACAATGATTCTTGTAGTGACCATATTTTCGACAGTTGAAGCATTGTATTTTTGACATATCTTTCTGTAGATTTGGCTTCTTCTTTGAGCCAAACTTCATTTTACTCTTGAAATTCTTGAACCTTGCTGTGAAGGCTTGATCATCATACTTCTTTTGGGGTTTCTCTTTTGCACTAATCCTCGATTCTTCTCGTGCACATCAAGTCCAAAGTTCTTCAAATGTAGGATACTCCTTCCTTGTGTTCACGCTTGCGGCAAATGCATCCCATGTCTTGGGAAGACCATTGAGTACTATATTTACCAGTTCCTTCTCTGAAATGATCTCTTCAATATCTTGTAGTTGATCTCTTAACTGAGAGATCCTCACAAAGTATGATGTTATTCTATCATCAACATTCATTTTCATGTCACGAAGCTCATTCTTCAAATTCATTACCTATCCAATGTTTCTGACTGAGAAGAGGTTTGTTAGGGCATCGTACATCTTCTTAGATGAGTCAAGATGGGAGATGTAGGGTATCAAGTGGCATTTTATAGAGTCCACTATGATACTCATGGCATTGACGTCACTGTCTTTGAACTTATCCAAAACTGCAATGTTTTGAGGTTCCTTCTCTTTTCCTTCTTCGAACTGTGGTTCCACGATCTTTCCTTTCACGATATCCAACACTTTATTCTTGGCAAGGATGAGGTCAATCCTTGTCTTCCATGCTTTGAAGTTAGAAGCCCCTTCTAACTTGTTTTTTGAATTCATAGAGTAAGTCATAATTTCTTTGACTTGGTCAACCCTTGATTTTGACCAAAAACTCAAACTTGATGTCTTAGATTGCTAAGAGTACCGGGAGATGTGCTATACTAGGGCATACTTGGCTATCCAAAAATTAGGTCAATTTCTTCACTTAAGGTGCCTAAACAAGAGGGTTAGGGTTTTGTTGTTGCAACAAACACTCACTGCAACTGCAACTACAATTGAGCAAATCCTCCCAATCTATCTTCCAACGGTTAGACTGTCCGAAGATAGTGTGGGACCATAACATGTTAGAAAGTAATGGATGTGCTCGCTTAACCATAGACAATATAGCAATATTGTCACCCAACCATAGGCCAAAGCCACCCTCGAGCACCTTAACCTTGATAGAGAATGATTCTGGAAGAAAACAATAGACAACCAAGGCTAATGCATAAATATAACCAATATTGATCAGAAAGTCCAACTGTAACCAACAAAAAGTCTGAGCCTAAACTAGTAAACTAGATTGCGATAGCTGCTAACTACAGTTGCTCCCCAGACTTGTGCACTAGCACAGTTCCTCCAGTGCGCACTTCTTCCCAACTACAATTATGAGTAGTGTGTACAAAATGAGGTCTGGATATTTGTATTTACACTGTTTCCTGAGCTGTCTGGGAAGACTTCTCATTCTAGAGACTAAATACTTAATATTAATTATTTCCTTGAGCTAACTTGTCTTCTAGGGTTATGTTCAATGCTTGAAGGTTATTTCCTTGTTCCCATAATATTCTATTCTTGTCAGGGTTACACGTGGAGGTAAATACCTTCCACAGCTACCATAATATCAACACCCCACTCCCAATACATATTTCCAATTCAAAAACCCCTATTTTTACTAGATATCCCTTATTTTTACTCGATTCCCTTTTTGTACCCCCGAATGCCTATAAACCCCCCTATACCCCACATCCTCCCCCAAAAATACCTACAATACATTGACTCTATTTTTCACAATTTAAAAACCCCCTTTATGAATGAACTAGATAAGATATTGGTCAACAAGGTTAATCCCCCATAACTAGAAAAGAAAGTGATCAAAATTACCCTATGAATATGCATTTGATTTCATTTACCCATGCAAATTTGTGGGTTGAATTCAATGAATTTGGTGGTGGATTGAATCCATTGTATGGATGCATTTCAGATCACTATATTTTTGGTAAAAAAAAATACAATATATTTGTTGTGAATTATTACTTCATTGTAAATAAACTATCACTATGTATTTTAATTGCAAATAATGTTGAATATAACAATCACATACACAATAATAACACCTAGATTTATCTTGCAAACCCAAATTAGAAAACTTGCTTAAAATGGCTTCCCGACTCTTTCTTAAACAAGAGGATTACATGCATGAGCTACACTTTCTCAAAACTAAGATTATTGAGTGTTCTTACTCTTCTTTTGCAATACATAGAGATATAAGTCAATTTCTCTCGAACAATATTTGTTCCACTTGGGTCACACTTGTATTCTACCTTTCATCCTCTTGTCTTTGGAATAGTTCTCTAGTATTTCCATCTCTTCCTCTTAAGAATTGTATCACATTTTTGAAAAACCATAACCGAATCTTAGTTCATAGAACAACAAAGGTGGAAATAAGACTTGTTCCCTATCTTTGGCAACAAGTATTCCATATTTTGCAGTGTTTTCTTTATGGATTTGTTTATCTCTATATCTCCTTCTATAGCCTAATTCATATGGCTGAAGCCATATTCTTTTGTGCTCCTAGTCACATTCTTGATCTTTGATTGTTTAGTAACCATTTAGAGTTCAAGTACAATCTTGATCCTCTTTGGGGAAGTTCCAATGCTCTAAACATTCATCCTTATAGTGTTTGGAGTTTCCCCCTATTATGCTGGTGGATTCCTTGTGTTTTGAAACTTTTTTGTCAACAAAATGTTCCCACAATAGCCAATGCCCTCTTCTTCCTTGAATTTTTTCTTTATTACCTCCACTTCCTACCATAACTTCCTTATGGAAGGCCAATGGACCAATAATAGTTAGGGAGTTTCACTAGCAACCGTGTAGATCTTATGCCACCTTTTCTATTTCATTTATATGCTAAAATGACCTTGGAATTTGATATTGACCTCTCCTTCAACGTTGCATTGTGATTGTGCATGTAATGACCTTTTAGGCGTTTCCTCGTATTGCCACATGGAAACGTTTCATTCATCATAGAGTCTTCCAAGTTGGTCCCATTCATTCATTTAGATCCTTTTCTCCTAGCCAAGTGGTCAGAGGTCATTCACTACACATATGTTCTCCCTTCAATCCCATAAGTATTCTTAATATATTGTGTAACTAAGAGTTTGTTAGCCTATGGATTACCTTACCAATTTCTAAGTCTTCTTGTCACCTTTATTTGTATTATTCATTTAGGATAATACAAATTTATCCACAAGTGATCATTCAATGATTTAATTAATATTTTCTAGCCTAGTCACCGTGCAAGGTGTTATGATCTATATCAAATATTTCTATGAGGTGGCATCACCCATTGTACTATATATTTGTAACTTTGGTGTGAATATTATATGAGATGTCTTGAGGCCTTTTTCGTCATATCGTTGTTCATGTATTTTTGTTCTATTTATTAATAGAGTTGGATGAATTTGTCCTAGGTGTGAAGTGGAGTGATCCCCTAGGATACTCAGTTTAAAGGTCGACTAGTAGAGCAACTAAGTGTTGGATAGTGTCATCTCATTGAGTTTGTCATTGAGTCTTTGCAAGGGTTCCCTAAATAGTGCAACTGGGCCTTAGAGATGTCAACCCAATGTTGATGTTGAGGTCTTTCCAATATATCCCTAGTTACTAAGGAACCTCAATCCCATTCACAATAACATTGGAAATAAAAGTCAAGACCATTACCCATGAATATGCATTCAAGTTCATTTACTTGTGTAAACTCATGTGTTGTGAATTCAATGATTTCGATGGTGGATTTGAAACCACTATATGGATGCATTTTGGATCACTATTTAATGCATTTTCTCAATATAGATGGATGTGTTATATGATGTATTTTTGAAATGCGTAGTCTAAACATGCTACAATTTCCAGATATTTTCTAGTCATATTTTTCTGACCATTTTTGCAAGAACACCAAAATCAAAGATATCAATTGTTGAAATTGCACAATGTGGGTGTAATAGAGATTTTCTAAGGGACATGAATCCATTTATGCATTCAAAAATACAATTCAACAATGGAATTTTGCAATTTGAGCAAAAATTATACAATCTAATTCTAGTAATAATTATTGGAAAAAGTTTGAATCTTGTAACGTTTAGACTTCTCCTTTTAATAAATTAAATTCCTCCCCCACACCAAAATGAAGATACAATGAGTAGGCTATAATTTATTTGTACTATTTAAAAGGAGAAGTCTTATATGATTTGGAATATGGCCAGGGTATAAATTTGATGCCCTTCTAGTGACTTGCACACAGTTTCAATTTTGAAAATCACCAAATAAGAGTTTCCAACTTCTTTCTATGCCTCAATCCGGCATAGATCCAACAATCCACCAACCACTAAGTACTATGCATGAAATGATGTCAAGATAGCTACAACCTACAAGAAGAGGAAAAAAGTAGTTATGAAAGTAAAAAAACACAAGGTGGGAAGGTATTTAAATGTGGATTCTCAAAATCCAAATATAATGAGAAAATAAGTGTGCAAGAAGCTGTTTTTTTGAAGACAATTTCTATCACTGCAATTGCAATTTTATATTAATGAGCTTTACCTCTCTCGATAGTTGCATGCAAGTTTTGGGCAGTGTTTTTGAATACTTGATCTTTTCTTCCCTCTCTACCTTCACTTTTCAACCTACAGGATGTGATACAGTCCAATTTCCAAAGAATCCGCGTGACTTGTAAGTTGTGAGCTTAGAAGTGTTATAATATTTGTAACTTATGCAATGTGTTATGCATGCAACTTGCATTCAAATTTAGGAAATTGTTTAATATAATAATAATAATAATCTATTTTTAAGGTCACGGCCAAGCCACACCAAATTGGTGTATGAGACCCCCTTGTTTGTGGGACAAGGATCTCTCTCCGCCCAACTATTTGACTAGTATGGGCCCAATGGTTAAGAACATGTGTTATCTCCGGGGAGGTCACATGTTCAAAACCGGCGGGGGGTAGGGATGCTCATATTGGCCCGTTGTGACAAGGCTAGAAGGGTAGACGACCCCTGGGATAGAGGTTCCCCCTTTGGATTTGAACGTGTGACCTATATATATATTATAAAAATTAAGGGAATATTATTAATGATGAGTAAATTTAAAACATACTAGTATTTAACAATTAAAATAAAAATGGAAAAAAAAGTAAATAACCGTCAAAGTTGACCACCGAATATGACTATATAATTTTGGCAAATGGGGCAACACAATTGTTTAAACTACCTCTTAAAATAATGAGAAGGGCGCAAACAACGAGAAACATAATAAAAAAAACTAGAAAAATATTAAGATCTCAAGCAACGAAACTAGAGGACAAAGTAGGCAAAAGAAAACTAAGCTACGTGAGGAGACAAGGCTCAATCCTACCGACGAGAAAAGAGAAGGAACGACTATTTCTCTTATAAAAGAAAGTAGAGAAAGAAAATAAAAGTTCACGATATTTGAATTTTGAATGACAACGTGTGTAACGCCGAAAACTTCGACCGCAACCACAACCACTTCGACCAAAAGAATTGCATTGGAGGCAACAACGGAGTCAAAGTCGATACAAAGTCATTGCTCTACACTGATTATACATCCCGTATGTGTAACGATTCAATGAATATGTGTATAACTATAATTGTGTTTTTATTTATGATTGTTTAACAAAGATGCAAATTATTTATGCTCGCCTAGCCTTCAATATTGACTTTTGTCCGGCACACGTGAATTGACTTAGACTTTTCTGTAAACACACAATTGGCTAATGGCGGTAGAGACAGCTGAAGCACTGAATAAATAAGACTGGTAAAAGTATCCACAGAGATATTGCAATTGCAATAAATCTTCTGTAATTTATATGCTGAGTTTCTGCTTCTGTTGCAGAAGAACGTTATAGCTGGTTAGTCTGACTGTTAGAAAAATGGCACTGAAAATCAGTTATCGCAATACCACCTCTCCTCTTCTTCTTGTGCTTCTCCTGATACTTCATTGTTCTAATTTATGTCACGCCGCAGTGCTCTCCTGATACTTCATTGTTCTAATTTATGTCACGCCGCAAAAGAAGATTCACAATGTCGATTCTTGGACTCTGATCTGTCCAATAATTCTCCCAATAAAGGGAGATGGAGTTGGAATTCCGTTTATCAAAAGATCATCAATTTCCCCGGAGGGCATGAATCCTCTTGTTGCTGCACTAGCCACTGTTGCGCTTTTTGCAATTAGTGTCGCAGTGTCTGCGCATGTCTGTTCGAAGTCTCTGAACATTCAATGGCTACATATGGACTCCATCCACCTTCACATGAGTCTGCTGGCATCTATACTACTTAATCCCTCCGCCATGGACGAATTTGAGGAATACGACATCATGTCGCGACGCAGAATTCGATCCCGTGCTAACAATCAGCCCAAGGCCTATTAGGCAGTCCAGTTAACGATATATCTTCGATATGGCAGAAGTCTTTACTGATAAAAATGCTGTGAAGGATGAATCCGCAAACAGATATATTTTATGGGATGGCATTGTTTAATAACGGAGGTAATACGTTGCACGTGTATTAACCCGTATTCGGTTCATCAGTTCCTTGAGTTTACTGGGCTTCTCTTGCTTGAAAAATATCACCTGACCAGCAACTCCTCATGTCATGTTGAGAGCTGGGTATCCCTCTAAGATAAGGAGCTTGCCCCTTTCACTCAATTTCTATCCTGCTCGTTCAATGTTATTTATTTATTTTGGTATCATTGTTCCAGGCTAACTGAATTTAGATCCATTTCTTCATTTTCTCATCTACATGTCACAATTTTCTTTCTTCCTATTTGGAAAAAGGCTAAAACATCATTTAAAATATTGTATCATGTGACAGTTATTCATAATTGAAAAAACATAATTGAAAAAAAAAATAGTACATTAATTTAAAAAATAAACAGCGAGCAAGCTAATAGATTTATTGGTGTCTACTCTTAAAAAAAACTTGACATACTTTTCTTGTGCTGGTACAACTCTTGCTGGTGTATTGAGAACCTCTTAAGTTAGTTCCACTTCAAGTTTCTTCTAAGATGTATTATCAACCTACAACAATAACCAATAAATCAATATGTTTGTGTGTTTAGAGAGAGTGTAGTGATCAATCTTCGAAATTAAATATACTTATAATTTTTAAAAAATGTCAGGATATAGTTTCAACTCTAAATTTTTGTTATTTAACTTTGAATTTTTTATTTTGAAAGTTAAAGCAAAATCAAACAAGAAAGATGGATTATAGAAAAACATGAAATATAGAGTTTCGGCAATTGATTAAGAGAGAATGATTCTAAAATGCTATAAAAAATACATAGGATATATATTGATATATCTTTTTATTTATAAGGACAATTATATTAAATTGAGTAAAGATGGACTAACATTGATATTGATTAAGAGCATTAGGGATTACATTTATAGTAATGTATAAGTCATTCTAAAAGAAACTTACGATGATATCAAAATGGGATGAATAGTATATCTTTTTATTTATAAGGATAACTATATTAAATTGAGTAAAGATGGACTAACATTGATATTGCTTAAGAGCATTAGGGACTACATTTATAATAATGTATAAGTCATTCTAAAAGAAACTTAAGATGATATCAAAATGGGATGAATAGTACTTTTTAGTTTTTTTTGGTTAATAATAATCTCCAAATTTGGATATGCATGATCATTAAAATTTCTATTTAAAAAAAAACAAGTGAATGAACAATCAACACCTCAAAAGAGGGAGAATGTCATTTGTATTTAAAAAAAAAATAAAAACAAGAAAAACAAGTGAATAGAGAAACCAACAAATACAAGTCATCATTCTCCACATACTACATGTCACCAAAATGTTAATCACTGATTTTAGGGGAATACCACTAGTATTCTAAAAAACAAAAACAAGAAAACTAGTGAATAGAAAAAAAAAATACAAGTCATCATTCTCCACAAACTACATATCATCAAAATGTTAATCACTAATTTTATATAGAAGCTCCTCCTGACAAAAAAAAAAAAAACCACCTCAAATAGAAACACTAATTACCTGCATAGGTTTACCATCCTTATCATTAAAGTTTAGTTCCTTTCAAGAGCTTGCACCACCATTAGCAGATGTATTACTTTCATCTTAGATAAATTATCAAATATATTTCCATTAACAGATGTAGATGTATTACCTCCATCTTAGATAAATTATCAAATATATTTCCATTAACAGATGTAGATGTGTTACCTCCAGATGTAGATGTGTTACCTCCATCTTAGATAAATTATCAAATACATTTTGATGTTTTTCTTTTTTTCTCTGTTGCAATGAAGATTTTGCATTATATGTAAATTCAGACTTTGAGGTTTTTAAGTCATAGTTAATCCTAATAAAAACTGTTGGTAAAAAAATATAATAGTTAATCCTAATAAAAATGTTTGGTAAAAAATATAAGCTTAGAAAAGTAGATAAATAAATATAAAATAATAGTATCAATAGATATATATTGAGTATATTGTTCAGAACGAACAAGTATGTTAGTTATATATTGAGTATATTGTTCAGACCGAACAAGTATATTGATAAAACACTACACATGAATTATGATGAAGTGAGATTTACACAAATAACTCTCTGGCTTATGGACAGAGGCGTTATCCGATCTGGCTTAATGAGTTTTTGAATGGTTTTTGGGTTTGAAGGGAACTTTATCATGTAGATGCTCCACCATCCATCTTTGGTTTTATGAGCTTTGCAAGCTAAATGTACAGTTCTGCTGCAGAAAGAAAATCTCAGGCTCGTGGCCTATTCCGATTCAAATCAAATATACCTGAAACTGATACAAAGGCTGGGTTGTCACAGTAAATGACTTTATCATGGTCAACTTCCCAAAACATGGTTGCAACAACGTCGATACGGCATGAGTGGTTAGTGCCAACGAGCTCCATCAAATCTTGGAAACCTCCAGAAACCGCCAATGGACTATGATGGAATGCATTCAACCACCCCTTAAACCCATACGTCGTGATTATATTTTATTTATTTTTATTTTCAATTCATTGTAACTAATAATAATATAAATAAATTTATTTAAAAATAACAATTAAATAAAAAATTAATTAATTTTTTTATCACAATCAAAATTTTGTTTTTAAATTTTTTTATAAAATTTATATTAATAAAGAAATTTAGTTTTAAATTTTTTTGTGTAGAGTTCACACATGAACAAATTTAGTTTTTAAAATTTCAGTGTGTAATTCAAGATATACAATGAAACTTGCACTATTAAAGCTTATTTATCTAATGTTTGCAATATACAATGAAACTTGCACTATTAAAGCTTATATATCTATTAAATTAAAGCTTATATATCTAATGTTTGCAGTCATCCCGTCATTATGCTGGTGGATTTCTTGTGTTACAAAACCCTTTCCCACAACGAGCAACACTCTTCTCTTCCTTGGCATGTTTCTTTCTTCACTACATATAGGTGCTCCTTTTAATCCTCAATTCCTTTGTTGTAGTGTTGGTCGGAAGTCTCCCTAAAGCATTGTGTAATCGAGACTTGGGTGGAGTTGTCCCATGTGTGGAGTGGAGTGATCTCCTAGGAATTTTGGTAGGAATTTTGGTACAAAGAGCTACTAGTAGAGATGCAAGTGTTGGATGATGTCACCCTAATATGGTTGTAGTCAATATTTTGTAAGGGTTCCCCTAAGCAAGTGTTGGAAGATGTTACCCTAGTATGTTTGTATTCAAACATATTAGGCCCGGAGAACATCGACGTCTTTCTAGCATATCCCCAGTTACTAAGGGATCTCAAACCCATGTGCAATAATTTTGGAAACACACTCGAAACGAAATAAAACAATATTAGTCTATGAATACTTATTTTAGTTCATGTACCCATATAAATGTGTGGGTTGAATTTAATGAATTTGGTGGTGGATTTGAATCGATTGTATGGATGTGGGTTGAATTCAATGAATTTGGTGGTGGATTTGAATCCATTGTATGTGTGGGTTGAATTCAATGAATTTGGTGGTGGATTTGAATCCATTGTATGGATGTGGGTCGAATTCATTGAATTTGGTGGTGGATTTGAATCCAGTGTATGTGTGGGTTGAATTCGATGAATTTGGTGGTGGATTTGAATCTATTGTATGGATGTGTGTTGAATTCAATGAATTTGGTGGTGGATTTGAATCCATTGTATGTGTGGGTTGAATTCAATGAATTTGGTGGTAGATTTGAATCCATTGTATGGATGTGGGTTGAATTCAATGAATTTGGTGGTGGATTTGAATCCATTGTATGGATGCATTTTAGAGCACTATATTTTGGTGAAAAATAAAATATTGTTTTGGTGTTATTTCACTATATATAAACTATCACTATTTATTTTAATTGCAAACAATGTTAAATGTAACAATCATTGCACAATAATAATACCTAGATTTACATGGGAAACTTAAATAAGAAATCTTGTTTAAAATGGCTTCATAACTCTTTCTTAAATAAGAGGATTACTTGCATGAATTACACTCTTTCAGAACTAAGATTATTGTGTGTTCTTACTCTTCTTCTACAATACATAGAGATATAAGTCCAATATCTTGAATAAGCTTGTTCCACCTAGGTTAAGCTTGTATTCTTCCTTTCATCATCTTGATCTTTGGAATAGTCATCTATTGTTACCATCTCTTTCTCTTAAAGATTATATCACAATTTCAGAAAACCAAAACTGAATCTTAGTACAGAGAACAACAAAGGTGATAAGAAGACTTGTGCCCTATCTTTGGCAACAAGTATTTCATCTTCTACAATGTTCTTTTTGTGGCTTTCTCTATGTCTATAGCTCCTTTTATAGCCCATTTCATATGATTGAAGCTATATTCTTTTGTGTTCTTAGTCACATTCTTGATCTTTTTTATTGTTGAGTACCCATTTAAAGTTCAGGGACGATCTTGCTCTTCTTTAGAGAATTTTTTATGCTTTGAACCTCCATCCTTTCTAGTGTTTGGAGTTGCCCCCCATTTACACTGTTGAACTCCTTGTGTTTTGAAATATTTTTGTCAGCAAAATGTTCCCACAATAGCCAATGTCCTCTTCTTCCTTGGCTTGTTTCTTTATTACCTCCACTTCTTGGTGCAGCATCCTTATGGAAGGCCAAGGGGCCAAGAATGAGCATCAAGACAAAATGGATTTCCCTTAAAGAAGGCCAAGGGGCCAAGAATGAGCATCGAGACAAAATGGATTTCCCTTAAAATAATGAGAGAGGGTGCAAACAGGGAGACACATATTATGATTTTTACGACTTTTAACCCTTTCTGGCAGAAAAAAAGAAACTGTCATTCATATTCTTGAAGAAAAAGAAAAACCGTTATTCTTAGGGAAAAAAAATTAGAAAATTATGATGTTCTCAAACAGCGAAACCAGAGGGCAAAGTAGGCTGAGGAGACAAGGCTGAAGCCTCACTTTCCATGAGAATTAAAGTATTTCAAGGACAACGTGCGAAGACAAGAAATACGCCTACCCACGATTACAGTTAGAGGACCACCAGTGGAGGCAAAAACGGAGTCAAAGTCGATACGAAGTCCTTTCTGGGCAGTCAATCCTGTGTGTAAGGATAATCGTGTTATATTTTAAAATTGTTGAACAAAGCTTTCAATAATTTATGATGGTCTAGCCTTCAATATTGACTTTTGTCCAGCACACGTTAATTGACTTAGACTACTAACTTACACTATTGTGTAAACACACAATGGGCAAATCGCGGTGGAGGCTGCCGAAGCACCGAATAAATAAGACCGTGGTAAAGGTATCCACAGAGATATTGCAATTGCATTAAATCTTCTGTAATTTCTAATCTGAGTTGCTACTGCTGTTGCAGAAGAACGTTATAGCTGGTTAGCCTGACTGTTAGAAAAATGGCAGAGAAAATCAGTTGTTTCAATATCACCTCTCCTCTTTGTCTCGTGCTTCTCCTGCTACTTCATTGTCCTAATTTATGTCACGCCGCAGAAGAAGACTCACAATATCGATTCCTGGACACTGATCTGTCCAATAATTCTGTCAAAGTGGGAGATGGAGTTGGAATTCCGTTTATCAAAAGATCATCAATTTCCCCGGAGGGCATGAATCCTCTTGTTGTTGCACTAGCCACTGTTGCGCTTTTTGCAATTAGTGTGGCAGTGTCTGCGCGTGTCTGTTTGAAGTCTCTGAACGTTCCATGGCCGCATATGAACTCCATCCACCTTCACATGAGTCTACTGGCATCTATACTACTTAATCCCTCCGCCATGGACGAATTTGAGGAATACGAGATTATGTCGCGACGCAGAATTCGATCCCGCGGTAACAATCAGCACAAGGCCTTTTAGGCAGCACAGTTAACGATATATCTTCGATATGGCAGAAGTCTTTACTGATAAAAACGTTGCGAAGGATGAATCCACTAAGAGATATTCGGTTCATCAGTTTCCTTGAGTTTACTGGGCTTCTCTTGCGTGAAAAATATCACCTGAACAGCTATTCTTCATGTCATGTTGAGAGCTGGGTATCCCTCTAAGATAAGGAGCTTGCCCCTTTCACTCAATTTCTATCCTGCTCGTTCAATGTTATTTATTTATTTTTGGCATTTGTTGCAGTACACCGAATCTGCTTATTTTTAGATCCGTTTTCTCAATTTCTCATCTACATGACGCAGTTATTTTTCTTCCCATTTGGAAAAAGCCTAAAATATCATTGAAAATATTGTACAGTTATCCGTGTAATTAAAAACAAATATTATTACATTAATTTAAAAAATAAATAAGTGACACGTTAATAGATTTATTGGTTTCTACTCTTAAAAAAAACTTGACATTCTTTTCTTGGTACAACCCTAGCTGTTGTTTTAAGAGCCTCTTAGGATAGTCCCACTTCAAGTTTCTTCTCCGATGTATTATCAACCTAAAAGAATAACCAATAAATCAATATGTTTGTGAGTTCACATAGATAGATTAGTGACCAATCTTCTAACTTAGATATAAATATACAATAAAAAAATATATAAAAAATGTCATGATATCTTCAAAACTAATAAATCAATATGTTTGTGTGTGTTCAAATAGATAGAGTAGTGATCAATTTTCGAACTTAGATATACATATGCAATAAAAAAAAATGTCATAATATCTTGAGAACTAATAAATTAATATGTTTTGCTGTCTCAGAACATCATAATTTTCTAATTTTTTTTTTTCCTAAGAATGATTGTTTTTCTTTTTCTTCAACCATATGAATGACAATTTTTTTTTCTGCTAGAAAGGGTTAAAAGTCGTAAAAATCATAATATGTGTCTCCCTGTTTGCACCCTCTCTTATTATTTTAAGGAAAATCCATTTTGTCTCAATGCTCATTCTAGTGCGATGGAAAAATTAATTTATTTGTAATACTCAAAAGTAGTGGTCATCTATATGCATTGAATGGCCTCCGACCACATGGCTAGGAGAAAAAGCTCCAAAGGAATGAATGTGACCAACTTGGAAGACTCTGCGAAGAATGAAACATTGCCATGTGAAAAGATGAAAAAATGCCTAAAAGGTCACTACGTGCACAATCACAATGCGATGTTGAAGGAGAAGTCAATAAAAAAATTCTAAGGTCATTTTAACATCCAAATGTAGCATAACAGGGAGCATGAGCTCTACGAGGTTGCTAGTGAAATTCTCTAACTATTCTTAGCCCCTTAGCCTTTCATAATGATGTTGCACCAAGAAGTGGAGGTAATAAAGAAACAAGCCAAGGAAGAAGAAGACATTAACTATTGTGGGAACATTTTGCTGACAAAAACATTTCAAAACACAAGGAATCCAACAACATAAATGGGGGGCAACTCCAAACACTAGAAGGATGAAGGTTCAAAGCATCAAAACTTCTCCCAAGAGGAGCAAGATCGTCCTTGAACTCTAAATGGGTACTCAACAATCAAAGATCAAGAATGTGACTAGGAGCACAAAAGAATATAGCTTCAATCATATGAAATGGGCTATTGAAGGAGCTATAGAGTCAGAGAAAGCCACAAAAAGAACATTGCATAAGATGGAATACTTGTTGCCAAAGATAGGGCACACGTCTTCTTACCACCTTTGTTGTTCTCTACACTAAGATTCAGTTTTGGTTTTCTGAAATTGTGATACAATTCTTAAGAGGAAGAGATGGCAACAGTAGATGACTATTCCAAAGATCAAGAGGATGAAAGGAATAATACAAGCTTAAACCAAGTGGAACAAGCTTGTTCAATATATTGGACTTATATCTCTATGTATTGTAGAAGAAGAGTAAGAACACACAATAATCTTAGTTATGAAAGAGTGTAGTTCATGCATGTAATCCTCTTATTTATGAAAGAGTTAGGAAGTCATTTTAAGCAGTTTCCTTATTTAAGTTTCCCAGGTAAATCTAGGTGTTATTATTGTGTATATGATTGTTGCATTTAACATTGTTTGCAATTAAAATAAATAGTGATAGTTTATATATAGTGAAATAACACCAAAAAAATATTTTATTTTTCATCAAAATATAGTGCTCTAAAATGCATCCATACAATGGATTCAAATCCACCACCAAATTCATTGAATTCAACCCACACATTTGTATGGGTACATGAACTCAAATAAATATTCATAGGCTAATGTCGTTTTATTTCGTTTCCAGTGTGTTTCCAAAGTTATTGCACATGGGTTTGAGGTCCCTTAGTAACTGAGGATATGCTAGAAAGATGTCGATGCTGATACTGGAGTAACATATATCTCAAGGCCTAGTTGCAATGCTTAGGGGAACCCTTGCAAAATATTGACTACAAACATACTAGGGTGACATCATCCAACACTTGGCATCTTTATTAGTGGCTGGCCCTTTGTACCAAAATTCCTAGGACATCACCCCACCCCACTCCACGCATGGGACAACTCCACCCAAGTCTCAATTACACAATGCTTTGGGGAGACTTCTAGACAAACACTACAACAAAGGAATTGATAATTAAAAGGAGCACCTATATGTAGTGTAGTGAATTATATCTGGCCACATGGCTAGGAGAAAGTGTTCCAATGAAATGAACTAGACCTTTATAGAGTTGCCAAAGAAACTCCCTAACTATTATTGTCCTCTTGGCATTCCATGAGGAAGTTAAACCAAGAAATAGGGGTAATAAAGAAACATGCCAAGGAAGAAAAGAGAGTTGCTTGTTGTTGGAAAGGGTTTTGTAACACAAGAAATCCATCAGCATAATGAGGGGATGACTCCAAACATTAAATATATAAGCGTCAATAGTGACATTTTGTTTTAAATGAATAGAATAAACATGACCTTTCCAAGTACAATTTTGTCTTGAATAAATGGAACAAACATGAACATTAGGAAGAAAAAAAAATACAAGATTACAATGCAAGTTTCATTGTATATCTTGAATCTATATAGGCTATCCATGCTTGCAGCGTTGCACAATGCAAGATTACAATGGAACTATATAGGCTATCCATGCTTGCAGCGTTGCACAATGCCTTAAAACTATGAATTCCATTACCTTAGTTCCTACAGACATTGAAATGTGGCTTCCTTGATTGTGAAATGCCTGCATTGAGATGTTTTATCTCTTACAAAAGTACCTGTTCTTAAAAATATACATTAGACTGTTAGAATTGCAAATGCGGAAAACACAATTCACATATGATAGTTAGCAATCAAACAGATAAGAAACACATGGATTTCACGTGGTTCACCCAAACGTTGGGTTACGTCCACCAAGCATAGGCATCGGTTGTCTTATTATTCAAATTATGGAGATTACAATAGACTTGCAAGTTCTCACTCTGTCTCTCTCTCTTGCCTCTACGGGCTTACATGAATTTCTACATTCACACAAGAAACTGATTATTAAATGCAATCCCTATCCATATTCTAACTTGGTCTATTTGGTTGTAACCAACCCAGAATAATAGGATCCAAATCCATCCTTGGATGAATTCGTTGTCACCAAATCCCAACAATATTCACCTTGACAACAATTAACCTGATACCTGTAATGTCCCCATTTTGGGACATTATAATATTACAACATTTCAGAGTGTTATGCCTACCCGAGTAGCTAGATAGCGGTGACAGAGAGAACATTTCAGACTGTTATGTCAATTCGAAAGAAGCTAGATAGGGGTGACAGAGAGTTAGAGATATATTGAGGGGTTTTATTGGACCCGACTTCATCGCTCATCATCATGATCCATTCTACACAACTTGGCTTCTTTGGTTTCTCGTTGCATTCTCCTCGACTATCAGAATTTTGAGTTATGGGTCACATTCAATTAAATTCACTAAGAAGGTCATAATGGGCATATTACTTTGAGAACCCTTAGTATAATATCTCATCGAATCGGGAAGAAGAGAATTACAGATAAGATGATGAGAAGTGACTTTCAAAGCTATCGAGAAGCCATAAGGATGGATAAATCAATTTTTAGAGGTGTAAAATGGTTAATTAATTAATTAATTAAGTGATTTAACTGCGAATAACAAAATAAAGTAAAAATTCACTTGCACGGAAAATGTCAACAACGAATTACGGTTCTCGGCAAGCTATAAAGGAAGGCTAAAGGATCTAATTCCTGATTATGCTATGTTATGATTTGATGTTGAGGTATTTGCAGAGGAGGAGGAAATCGACCCCCTTGTTGTTTTGTGGATTTCTAGAGGAAACCACCACCCTTGATCAGTTTTGGTGTTGAGATACACACCCTAGCCTATCAGAGATACCATCCAGGTATTTCACCATGCATTATAGTGTCCAGTTTAGTGATTGTGCAGCTCAGTTAGTGAGGGCGCAAGTGATTGAGAGAGGGTTTGTGCAGCCGCTTGAGACAGTTTCAGATCTGGTTGATTCCTTTCGACCCATTAGAGATTTAGCCATGGCACACCTATTGAGCAACTTGTCATCAGTTTCCGACAATGTAATCTTCCGGAAAGAGGAAGACAATCATTTAGGGCACAACTCTCGGGGAAGCACATTTTGGGTTCCAGGGGACATTCTCGGGCAGATATGAGGAATCCCTTCTGACCCATTACAGAGGAGACCAGGACGATTTTTTTGAGCTATACATCATTAGATTCTATTGGTGGAATCTCTAGGGTGCACTCATTAAGCCCAGGAGGTGCGCAAACCCCCAAGGGGTGACATCCAGAGCTTCAGAGGTCGAATCTTCAGTCTGACAGTCATCTGGATTAGTCTAGAGGCCAGGGTGCATCTTTTGAGACAGTTTCCAACTCATTCCGACAAGTATCTCCATCAGGGGGAGTTTTTCGGATTCTACAGCAGTTACCGCGAGCTGCCAGACTACTTTTTGTCGATCTATCCGTGCATGCACAGACCAACACCTGTTCTTCTGGTCACGGGTATTTCTTATCTATTATTTTGTATTCCAGTGACGATCCATGAGATCTAACTGACGATTATCATATCTTCTTCCAGTCTTTATTGTATTTCCTTCTTTTTCCATCATTATATATATATATATATATATATATATCGGTGAGTTGTGTTGTCCTTATTTGCATCCACTGTTTAGTACTGCTAAACACATAATAAACTGGAGCACACATGGAAAAACAACCGAGAATCTTTACACAATTACTCAAATGCAGTCATAAACCCCAGAGTATCAGATTCAGTAGCCAAACCATAGTTCAATAGTAGATATCCAAATCAGCTAGATCAGGGATATTTCAGTGGTATCAAAACTTTAGTCCAGTCAGCCTGTGACTAAATTCGATGAGTTCAGCGGGTGACCCAGAGGGCCGTGAGCATGTGAGTGACGAATATAGATTTTCCTCCTCTCCCCCCCAGTTCTGAGGAAGAGGAAGAGGCATACAGGGAAGTCGAGATAATGGCAGAGCGTGAGATGGAGAGGATGTGGGAAGAGAGATATGAGAGGCCAAAGGGCAGTGGTAAGGCGCCCATGGACCCAGAGGCAACCTTCATGCAGGTGCTCAACAATTTGGTAGTCATTCAACAGACCGTGGTGCAATTGGCTGATAGATTAGCTATAGTGGACACCCTGAGCACACCAGCCCCACATGCAGCACAAGGGAACTCGGAGGTAGGTGGTAGACCCCAGACACCTACTCACACATACAAATCTTCGAGTAGGATTCTCATACCATGGTTCCCTAGTTTTCATAGGGCACTAGCAGCAGTAGCAGCACAACGGTCATTAGCACAGTGGTTTCCCACTCAGGCAAAAGACATTGAAGAGTACAAGAGGGAGTATGCAGCGTTGGGTCATGACTTCCATCATGACATGACATTGGTTGAGTACTGTGGACTTAGGGGCATGAACCATCCCAGAGAACCTCAAAGAGGAGGAAAACAACAACAACAATAGGGGCATAACATAGATTTCATCTGAAAAGTTGGTAAACTCACCATACCTTCTTTTGACAGATTGTCCAAATGCACTGCTAGAGCTGGGGTACAAAATCTAGACATGTACTACAAGCTCAACCAGATGACCAAGACAGAGGCTAGTGACTTTTGCACATTTGAGGGACATTTGGATGGACAAGATGATAGCGCATGTCCTTCCTCTTCCCTGCCAGGAAATGTTGAGGATTCAACACTTCAGTATAGTGGTTACACTTGTGAGGATTCATATGTGTTGGCACTTAGACATGATGATATTAGGGGGTTAGATGACCTACCTATGGGTATAGACATGGATTCTAGGAAGTCATGTATGGAGGATGATGAGCTTCCTATGATGAGAGAGCCACATTTTTCATCTTTTATGTCACTTATGCTAGCCACAACACATGAGGATATCAACGACATTCTTGATATGGTAGAGAAGCCTTGTGTGGGGATTGTACACAAGGGACATATGAATCTCCAGACCCAGGAGGAGAGGTATGGATTGGAGATAGTTGACCTTACACATACCTATTAGTATTAGGAGAGTGAGTCACCACTGTTGGAGATTCCATTGATGGACCATGTTGTGGAGACTGACAGCTTGTTGGGACACTTACTTCCAGAATCGATCTACAATGATGAGGATGCACTCCTTATTGGAAGAGATGACCATAGCACGTGTCTGGACACATCTGTATGGGATCCAGGCACATCTGATATTAGTAGGGTGAGCGCATAGGAGGATACAACTGCCCATACAAGATACAGTGCGATTCATATGGGGGTAGTAGTTGGTGATGGTGTGCAGTGGCATACAGGAGGACTCAATAGCATAGTGGACAATGGGCAATTCAATGCCTTATATTTTGAGGAGTGTGTTGTTGGGGATTCCATTGTTGACACTAGCAGTGAGAGGCATGAGGTAACACCTCAGTAGGATTATGAGCATGAGTCACGACACTTGGCAGGACAGTTGAGAGTCAGTGAGGACATGATCATGGAAGCCACTAGATGCATTGATGATACACATGCATTGGTGGCAGGTTATTGTTGGAGGACCCCGATGGAACATGATAGTTCAGATGGGGGACTTGTCATTGATGACCTCCATACACTCAGAGAGAGAGTAATTGTGATGAGGGCCGACTACCAGCAGTTGTTGATGGATAGGGATCACCTATTGGAGGTTGGTGAGATGTATCACATGGCATTGAGGGAGCGGGGGATTGAGGTGGACCGACTCACTCATGATTTGGTGAGCACATAGAGATTCTTGGAAGGCACACAGACAACCCTTCAGGAATCAGAGTCTAGATCAGAGGAGCTCCTTGAGGAAATTTGACAAAGATCCACTACATCTATTTCAGTAGAGATTCAGATATATCCCTTAGCCACATTGTGAGAGGATGTTGGTGGTTTAGCAGTGGAGCACCAGTTGAGGGAGGAGCATGAGGAGTACCCAATATCAATGATGAGTATGGAGAGATATGATATAGAGACACAAGAGGATGTCCATAGGTCACAGGGACCACCCTTCACAAGGGGTGTTGAGACAGTTGGGCACACACATACACATGGGGATTCCAGAGCTAGGGGCAGTTATGAGGACACTTTCATTTGTGTTATAGGATTGGTTGACCTTCATGTAGAGGATGAACCAGTAGTACACCCAAGATCCATGATGTTGCAAGTGTATACAAGAGATCACATCAGTATGCAGGGGCATATAGTGATGAGTGGTAGTTCACAAAGACATACAAAGGTGTACAGTGGGATTCAGGGGGATGCAATGGATTTCAGGGAGGAGATGTACTTAGTAGAGCATGGAGATTCCTCTCCCTTGCAGCAATATATAGATCTGGGAGATCACCTTCATCGTAGTAGCAGTTGCGTGAGTGATGATGGATGGAGAATGATTGACCCTCAGTTTGTGGAGATACCTACTGTTGTACCCGATGGTTGGTGTTCAGTGATGAGTACATGTGATTATTTACCATGGGTGTCGGTGGATGAGCTTTTGTTCAGGTCTTTGGGATTGACCAAAGCATGTGATACTTTTCAATCCTACAGTTGGTTGCAGATATTTATTGTAGCCTTTCCCGATACTTTTATCATTGATAGCAGCGTAGGGGGAGTTGGACAGTGGCAGGGGACATGGAGAGTTGGTAGGCTGAGACCACCTGATATGAGTGTCTTGATTGCATACAACAAGATAGGGGTGGATCATCGGGGGCAGACAATTGAGTCCCTAGGCGTGATGGAGACTATCCTAGGCCATGGGACAGAGGATATATTAGAGGGTGCTACATATTCTGACTCTCATTGGGATGAGGGTGGAGGGATTTCGACAGTTACTAGTAGGACACATCAACAATTAGTGGGGATTGGAAGTGATGAACTTCCAAAGTTGACATGGGATCCGAGAGTCCATTGGGGCAAAAGTTTGTTTCATCTTATGATGATCCAGAAGTGGAGGGTCCAATATGGATACTTTGAGCAGACAAACATGATCAGAGTAGAGCAACATCAACATGATGGTCCTTGTCAGAGACTAGCATGGGACCCTGAGATTACAGGGATGGGAATTTCATTGACTAATGGAGACTAGTGGATGTTTGCAGGGGGAAGTCACTTTGATTTTCCATTAAGTTTTAGTATTAGGGATAGCACGTCACTGGTCGGTGATTCGTTGAGGTCTTGTAGTACCTCACTATGGCAGCAACATGTTCAGTTGGTGGGGGCCGTGTTGAGTTTGGTATTGTCTAGTAGGATAGACCCATTTCGAGTTGAGGCCATCTGTTATTTGCAGGAGACTCATGGTGTTGATATGTTACAAAACTATAATTCATAGGGCATTGTAGTTCACATTATGATATGGGATATAGGGATTGGAGAGCTTAGTAGTTTAGCATTTGATGGAGTTGAGGATTTGACTAAGATTCTTTGACCATTGGTCATTCTACTCATCAAGAGCATGTGGGTGTCATGCATGGTGAGAACTTGGAGAGACCACATATTGAGGGGAGTCTATCTTGTGCCACACAGGTGGATATGGGACCCCGGTATCATATGTAGTTGGATTCAGTTATTGCTTGAGGTCAAGCAATATTCCGGTAGGGAGGACTGTAATGTCCCCATTTTGGGACATTATAATATTACACCATTTCAGAGTGTTATGCCTACCCGAGTAGCTAGATAGGAGTGACAGAGAGTTCGAGAGATATTGAGGGGTTTTGTTGGACTTGAATTGCATCGTTCATCATCCGGATCCATTGCGCACAGCTTGGATTTAGTTCTGTTGCATTCCGATGATTTTCGTAATTTTGAGTTATTATGGTTCATATCTTAATTAAATTCACTAAGAAGGTCATAATGGGCATATTACTTGGAGAAACCTCTTAGTATAATAGCTCATTGAAATCGGGAAGAAGAGAATTATAGGATAAGATGATGAGAAGTGACTTTCATTGGCTGGAGAAGCCATAAGGATGGATAAATCACTTTTTAGAGGTAAAATGGTTAATTAATTAATTAATTAAGTGATTTAATCAAGGAATAACAAAATAAAGTAATAGTCACTTGGAGGGAAAAGGTCAACAACATATTAGGGTTTGGGAAGATATAAAGGAAGGCTAAAGGACCTAATTCTTGATTATGCTATGTTATGATTTGATGTTGAGGTATTTGCAGAGGAGGAGGAAATCAACCCCCTTGTTGTTTTGTGGATTTCTGGAGGAAACCACCACCCTTGATCGTTTTCGGTGTTAAGAGACACACCCTATCCTATCGAAGATACCATCGAAGTATTTCACTGTGCATTATAGTGTCCAGTTCAGTGATTGTGCATCTCAACTAGTGAGGGTGCAAGTGATTGAGAGAGGGTTTGTGTGGCCGCTTGAGACAGTTTTAGATCTGGTTGATTCCTTCTGACCCATTAGAGAGTTATCCAGAGCACACCTATTGAGCCACCTATTATCATTTTTCGACGGTGGAATCTTCTATAAAGAGGAAAACAGTCATTTATGGCACAACTCTTGGGGAAGCACATTTGGGGTTCCAGGGGACATTCTGGGGTAGATATGAGGAATCCCATCCGAACTATTATAGAGGAGACCAGGACGATATTTTTGAGCTATTCATCATCATATTCCACTGATGGAATCTCTAGGGTGCACTCATTGATCCCAGGAGGTGCTCAAACCCCCAGGGGGTGACATCTGGAGCTTCAAAGGTCGGTTCTTCAGTCCGATAGTCATCAGGATCAGTCTAGAGGCCAGGGCACATCTTTTGAGACAGTTTCCAACTCATTCTGATGGGTATCGCCATCAAGGCGAGTTTTTCGAATTCTATAATAGTTACTGCGAGTTGCCAGACTGCTTTTTGCCGATATATCCGTGCATGTGCAGAAAAACACCTGTTCTTTGGGTCATGGGTATTTCTTATCTATTATTTTGTATTCCAGTGATGATCCATGAGATCTAACTGACGATTATCATATCTGCTGCCAGTCTTTATTGTATTTCCTGCTTTTTCCAACATTATATATATATCAGTGAGTTGTGTTTTCCTTATTTCGCATGCATTGTTTAATACTACTAAACACATAATAAACTAGAACACACATGGAAAAACAATCAAGCATCTTCACAAAATTACTCAAACGCAGTCAGAAACCCCGAGAGTATCAGATTCAGTAGCCAAACCGTAGTTCAACAGTAGATATCTAGATCAGCTAGATCAGGGATATTTCAATACCTTACTCCTTCCTTTTGTTCATCACATTTTCTGCAAGCCAAGAGAAGCCAAGAACCACTGCAACTTCTCTAATAAAATTGGTTTCATGATCTCGCATGTATAACTTGCACGAGTTTGGATTTCATGAGGGGTCACTCCACCTCCAACATGTCTTCCACAATTGTGTTGTGAGACATATTTAGTGATATGTCCCCTTCTATCCAAAACACCTGTAAAATATACATTACAATTATCACAGATGATCTCAGTGTAACCATTATAGGTGACATGTGTGCTTCTCAAACGTTGAAGCACCCATTTCACCGCAACACCTGAATCGGTCACGTATCTGACAACATCATTATCATGTGAAACATCTAGTTTTAACCATTTCATCACATACAACAAACCCCCTACTGAACTTACACGAGACATAACCTTTTCTTCTTTATAGACAAGACCTATTCTTGAAGAAAACTTATAATGGAAAGCAAGAGGGATTAAAACTGGTTTTACAATGTTCATATTGAACTCCAACCACAACTTACCATTACCATCTATGTGTACTTCCATGTCCATAATTTGTTTTGTTGCTCCTTGATCCCTCATCTGAATTGTCCTGTCCACCTGAGTCATTTTCTTACTAATTTTATCCACGCTTCAGCTTGCATCGAGCATATCATCAACAAATAACATCAAGACTGTGAATGTACTATAAAATGTATAGTCATTCCTACCCTTTGAAAAATTATGACTCACTATGAAGGATTCAAACCTCTTGTATATTTTCCTGGGTACCAATAGGTCATACAATGAATTGTATAGCATGCAAAAAAATTTACTGTTGCGATCGTGAATCAACCCTTTTGGTTGTTCCATACATACTATATCTCTGTCAATGATGACCTTGTTAGAAGTAGGATCCCACACACAACATCCCTTTATACCACCATCATAACTTGAAGAGATATAAAACAAGCAGGAATTTAGAAAGAAAGATTTTAAGTCTGGAAATGATTTATCGCTTACCAGTAGCTGCAATTATTTCTTTCTCTTATGACCTTGATGCTTCTGCCATAAACAAGAACATACATCTATCACTTCATATGCTACTTCAGTACTCCCTTCCAGCTTATAAAGGTTATCAACCTTTGTTGCCTTCATCACTACTAAATTACCTTTCAACAATGTGAGTGCTCCACCTTGACTTGTATATTTATATCCACAAGAATCCAACACTCCTAATGAAATCAAATTTGATTTAAGCTCAGGTACATATCTAACATCGGTTAATTCCCTAACAAT
>SNQJ01S0026577.1:114609-128091 GCA_010110895.2 Picea sitchensis
GTTAATGTGTTAGGGCTTATGGGCTAGGGGATTAATATTTAAGTTCTTAGGTGGCGCAAACCCCCTTCTCTTCTTGGGACTACGCGACCTCCTAGTATTGGATATTCAAACTCCTAATTTGAATTGACTCTTCGGGTCTTCAACAACCCCCGATCTTCTCGACACACACACAGAGGTCCCTTTTGTGTTACCCACAGGGTCGAACTACCCATGCATTCTCTCTTCAACGCTCCCGACAACACTCAATTTTGGGAGTACTAACTCCACGCAAAACCTTCAACTTGGGTGACCATGAGAAATGACCATGGTTCATCCCTTCACGAATTTGGGCTTCGGAAATACCATGAAATCTACCCTCATCTCTTCCTGAAGTGCCCTTCCCCAGACTTCCAGATTTATGTCACGTGTCTCCTACATGACCAATGGTTATGATTACTTCATGACTCCGCAAGTTCACGACTTTGTGCTTACAAAACGTCCATACTTCATGAACCACGAAGTGTGGAAACAGCTTATGTCCAACCTTCGCATAGTTCCCCTAGATCTGATGGTCTGGAATTTTTCACCTCTCTCCAGAACGAATCTTGTTCATGGATTTTTTATGAAAACCTCATGGATCCTCCACCTTGAATATTTTTCGCTACTCTACCTCATGAGCTTAGATTCCTCGAACTTCTCTTTCTCCTTAGAACACTCTCTTTGACACTTAGTCTAATCTCTACCTGTGCATGCCTCGCAACAGGTTCTCTTCCACACTCAGCTTCTATGTGGATGATTTTGCACTCCTTGTGACTGTTCTTCAACCACTTTTCTGCGACTAAAGTCACGCTACTCCTCCTGAGCTTATGAGATTGAAACTCTATTACGCACTCCTTGCAAACACCTATGCACTCCTTGCATACATAACTTCACACTATCTCTTTTGATCTTATGAGTCGAAACAGACTCTATCAATGCACTCCTTGCACTCGCTCATAGAAGAGAAAAAACTAAAACTTATTTAAAATATCATTGATTCATACATCTTTCCATGTAAATGCATGCATAGATACAAGAGCAAGAAATAACAGAGACTTGAAAACAAAATAGAACGTCTACCATTCACTCATTCAGATAGACGCATAAACACCATACATTTGGGACAATGTTCCTCTGTTATATTCATTCAACTGAAAATTACATACATGCATTCACTACTTCTCGGTAGCTCTCAAGTCCTTGCTAAAATGGTAATGGATCTTGATAATTAGAATGCCAACAACAACAACTATAATGGAAATCTATGGCCTAGATTCAGTAGCCTCTTCTCGACAACAATACAAAGCTTTATACAAGAGGGCTCTCTAAGCTCTTCCCTCCAACTACTCTACGAATATCCTATCAAAATAAAATCTCTCAACTACTTAACATTTATTACAATAAATATTTTAGTCAGGCAGATAAGAGAGAAAGCTCCAGATTTGTACTACAATCCTCCACATTAAAGAAAAATGCATTCCCTCATCGATCTTATGTGATGGCTCAACCTTTGATCATTAAAGATGTTCATAAATCAAAATCCTTTTCAGATATCTCATTAATATGCGAACTTTGGAATTCAAAATATTTCAAAATACATGCTAGTGCGCCCAACTGTCTTACGCTTTTGCTCTGTTGGCGATGCTCCTACATCATTGGAGCATAGGGGTTTATGGATTAAGCTATTATGGAGTAATGTTTAAGTGTTTAAGGGCAATGGATTAGGGGTTAGGAGATTTAGGGTTTTTTTGTTAAGGGATTAATGATTAAATAAGGTTGAGGGATTAAATCTTTAGGGATTAGGGTCGTTTAAGGCTTTAAGGGTCAATTTAATGGATCAAGGGTTAGGGGAGTTAGGGATATTTCAGAACTCTATTGAAATTTTATGTAACATATTCCAACATTCCAATCATAAATTTCATCCACTGATGTCATACGATGAGCAGTGAATAGGGACAATGTTGAAATTTCTTCAAACTATTCATGTATGCGTTGAAATTTGACATGGTTAGACTAGACACATGCCTTGATGATATGTGAGGGTTTCAATACTCAAGGATTCGTGATGTCCCCACATAATCTTTGAGATCATCCATGTTTGCATCAACATTCATCATGAAGTCTCATTGCCATCATACGTCATTCACATCTATATAATGCTTGTCGAAACTCTTTTGAAATGTCATGGAACATCTTCCAACATGCCCATCACCAATGTCATCCACCAATGCAGCACGATGAGCAGTGGATGGGTTTTAGTGTTGGATGTGCCTAAATAGTTAATTAGTTTAGGTGTTGGCGGTTAAATGGATAGGGGCTTTGAAGATTATGGGATTTAAGGATTTGGGGTACATGGATTAAGGGTTAAGGGATTAGGGGTTAGGGTTTAAGGGATTAAGGATCAAGAGCTAAGGCATTTGGCTCTTATAGGTTAGGTAATTTAATGGTTAATGGCTTAGGGATTATGGTCTAGGGGATTAATGTTTAAGTTCTTAGGGAATAGGGGTTTATGGATTAAGGGATTAGGGATTAGGGTTTAAGTGCTTAAGGATCAATGGCTTAGGGTTAGGGGATTATGACTTTTTTGTTAATGGATTAGTGATTAACTAAGGTTGAGGGATTAAGGGTTTAGGGACTAGGGCTTAAGGATTTAAGGTTCAATGGAGTAGGGGTTAGGGGATTTAGGGATTTGTTAGAATTGCACCAGAAGTAGCATCAAATGTAGTGCCAGATTAGCCTAAATAGTTAATTAGTTGTGTTGTCAGTTAAGTGGATAAGTTCTTTGAGGATTATGGGATTTAGGGATTTGGGGTACAAGGAATAAGGGTTAATGGATTAGGGGTTATGGTTTAAGATATTAAGGGTCAAGAGCTAAGGGATTTGGTGCTTACGTGTTAGGTATTTTAATGGTTAAAGGCTTAGGGATTATGGGCTAGGGGATTATGGCAAGGAATGGCATGTCAAGGCAAGTCATGGCATGTCAAGGAAATACAATTCATGGAAAGTCTAGGAAATGCTAGGCATGGCATGTCAAGGAAAGGCATGGAAAGGCTAGGCATGGCATGTAAAGGAAATGAATGACATGTCAAGGAAAGGTAAGGCATGGCATGTCAAGGAAAGGAAAGATATGTTAAGGAAAGGCATGGCATTTCAAGGCGAGGAAATGGCATGTCAAGTCAAGGCAAGGCATGTCAAGGAAAGGCATGGAAATGCCAACGCAAGGTATGGAATTTCAAGATAAGGAGCATGGAAAGGCATGACATGTCAAGGAAAGGCAAGTCATGTCAAGGCAAGGAAATGCATGGCATGTCAAGGCTAGGCATGGCATGTCAAGGCAAGGAATTTCAATTCAAGTTATGGCATGCCAAGGAAAGGCATATCGATGCAAGGAAAGGTTTGTCAAGGCAAGGCATATCAAGGAAAGGCAAGGCATATCAAGGAAAGGAAAGGCATGTCAGGGAAAGGTATGGAAAGGCAAGGAAAGGCATGACATGGAAAGGAAAGGCAAGGGAATGCATGGAAATGCAAGGCATTGCAAGGTAAGTCATGGTAAGGCATGACAACACATGGAAAAGCATGGCATGTCAAGACAAGGAAAGACATGTCAAGGAAAGGAATGACTTGTCAAGGAAAGGCATGGAATTTCAAGGTAAGGCATGGCATGTCAAGGCAAGGAAAGGCATGGTGTGTCAAGGAAAGGAAATGGCATGTCATGTCGAGGCAAGGCATGTCAAGGAAAGGCATGTAAAGACAAAGAAAGGCATGTCAAGGCAAGGCAAGGCATGGCATGTCAAGGCAAGGCATCCCATGGTAAGGTAAGTTATGGCATGTCAAGGAAAGGAAAGGCACGACATGTCAAGGCAAGGCAAGACATGTCAAGGAAAGTCATGGCTTGTAAAGGCAAGGCATGGCAAGGCTAGGAATGGAATTGTTTTATGATCTTTACTAATGTTTATTAGAATTGTATCGGAATTGTTTTACATCTTTTACTTCAATGTTTATATTAGAATTGTTGAAATGTTTAAACAATGGAATGACATCTTAGTTGTAACTTATTTGAAATTTTATTATCGTGATGTGCACTTTGATATGATGTGGCCATGATTATTGTCTCATTTCATATGTTGTAATATTAGATATATATAATAGAGAAATTCATTATTGCATGGAATAAATAATAAATTTTCATTCTAAATGTTTGTTTTGCGTAACAAGGATCTTCCAAAAAGATTCGATAACTTTCATCAAATAGATCCAGATCATGACGTTGGGTCCAATTCTGAGATGGAAAATGTTGCTCATGATGACATAGATACAGATGACAAAGATGTCGTATGTTGATGAAGATGAAGATGATCACGATCATGATAGTGATGATGATGATGAGGCGCTTGTTAGCAACCAGTGATATTCATGATCATATAGACTCCATCATGGATCATTTTTATATATTGTTATAATGCCCTTTTCATGCTTTACTATCATATGTATCATTTTTAGGGCCTCGGGTACCATATTACTGAATTGTATCATTTTGACATGTATCATTTTGAAATATATCATTTGGACATGACATATCATATATTGGACTTGTAGCATTTTGTATTACATAATTTATCATTTTATTTATATCATTTGTACATGATGTATCATTTCAACTTATGTCGACTGTTGGACACGTATCATTTTCACATGTTATTGATCTAATCGCATATTTGAATTTAATTTGTTTTAGTTATATATGATGATGATCTTATCAATATTGACTAGTCAATTTTTATATATTGAAAATGGTTGATGATTTTGATGCATATTTATTAACAGTATGATGGTTTTAATTTTCTGCTCATGATGGATGTTGTCATATTCACTTGAATTATAGATATTTCACTCACTTGTTTTAATTATAGATGATGATCATGTCATAATAATTATTTTGTTAAATTATATATATTTGATGTGTCAGATTCTATTTTTGATGGATATTTAACAAGTATAATGATGTTGTTAACTTGTATGGATGTCTTCCAAAAATATTTATAAATGTTATTCTATAAAAATATTTTCAAATAAATTTATATGACATATTGTATAATCATATAAGCTATTTAAGAGACATGATATATGTATTTAACTAATTAAATTGAAATAAAACATATTAAATTAATATTTGTAAGAAAAACAAGAATCATTTTGAAGAAAAAAGGGAAGCAACAATGGAATCCAAATTGGGAGCAAAATTGGAAGCCACACCAAGCAAACCGGAAGAAAAATTGAAGCCAAACTAGAAGAAAAACTAAAAGAAAAAACTAAAGAAAAACGGGAAGAAAACTAGAAGAAAAACTATATGTAAAAATGGAATCCAAACCAAAAGACAAACTCTAAGAAAAATTGGAAGCTATATCAGAAGAAAAACTGGACGTAAAACCGGAAGCCAAACCGCACGCCAAAATGGAAGAAAAAATGGAAGGTATATCAGAAGAAATTGAAGCAACACTTGGTGCTAAACCTGGTGCTATTCTTGGCACCAAACTAGAAGAAAAAATTGAATCCATATCAAAAGAAAACTCGACATCAAATTGAAGCAAAACCAAGAAAATGGAAGCAAAATTGGAAGGCCTTGTGATACATGTAAAAATGATACAATTCAATAATATGGTACCGGAGGCCCCTCAAATGATACATAGGATAGTAACCATGAAAAGAGGCATTATAACAATATATAAAAAAATGATCTATGATGCAGTCTATATGATCATAAATGTCACCGGGTTTCTACTAGCAACTCCATTGTCATCATCTTCATCACTATCATGATCATCAACATCATCATCTGCATCAACATCTACATCTTTGTCATCATCTTTATCTGTGTCATCATGAGAAACATTTTCCATCTCAACATCAGACCCAATGTCATGATCTAGATCTATTTTATGAGGATGATCCGCATCTTGAAGATCCTTGTTCTAGAAAAACAAACATTTAGGAATGAAAAGTTATTATTTATTTCATGCAATAATTACTTTTTTGTTTTCTACTATTACAACATATGAAATGAAACGAGAACGAATCATATTACATCATATCAAAGCGCACATATAGCCAAATTTCAACAAGCTATAACTAAGATGTCATTCCATTGATGTAAAACATTCAACAATTCTAATAAACATTAGTGTAAAGATCATAAAACATTCCATGTTTAGCTCTCTACATGCCTTATATATCGTGACAAGACATGCCTTACCTTGATATGTCTTTCCTTGTCTTGACATGTCACGCCTTTCCTTAACATTCCATGTCTTCCCTTGACATGCCATTCCTTTCCATAATCCCCTAGCCCATAATCCATAAGCCCTTAACCATTAAACCGCAAGCATCAACCCCTTTAGCCTTGACCCTTAATCTCTAAACCATAACCCCTAATCCATTAACCTTTAATTATTGTACCCAAAATCCCTAAATCCCATAATCGTCAAAGCACTTATCCACTTAACCCCCAACACCTCAACAAATTAACTATTTAGGTTAATCTGGCTACATTCGACATCCCATTGGAATACTGGGTTGAATCGGTAATAGAGAAATTTAACTCTTTTAACCATATAATGAAAGTGTTATACCAATGTAGCATTAATATCATCCAATAATTGTGAATAAATAAACAATGAACAAATGAGCAATTATACACATACATAGTACACCGTTGTTTTATGTGGAAAACCAAAGCAGAGAAACCACATAATGTTTTTTCTTATATGTCTTAATAATTACATCTCATTGGAAGCACTAAATTCTTTTGTTTTCTAGTTGTAACTAGAAGGAGGATCCAACCCCCAATTTTTAGGCTGCAACATGAGGAAAGCTTCAACTCCCCAATTATCCGGCTACAAACTTCGTATTATCAACAATTCTATGTTCTTTGGCTACATCCGGAAGGTGGATAAAACCACCTATCCTTGCCCTCGGCCCAAACCTCCCTCAAGTGTAGAAGTAGAATGTTGGAACCATTGTCACACTATCACTAGGATATATACTGCTGTAAACCTCGTACTCAATCAACCTCGCACTCAAACAACTTGTACCAATAACTTGAACCATGCATCAATCCTATACTATAAACAAGTGCATCAACCATGCACCAATCTATACCAAACAAACTGTAATCAACCTCTATTCATAAACAAGTGTAATCAACCATGCACCAACTCACTTCTCAACCTATACCATGAACAACAAGTGCATCAACCATGCACCAAACCTGTATATAAATAACATGTCACAACACCTTTGTCCAAAACAACCTATCACAAACAAACTTACTCATCAATCTTATCAACCAAATAAAATTACTCACCAAGAACAATCACCAAGACAACTCTCAAAGATGCATCAACCAACAATAACAAAACAACTCATAATCATCACAAAAATATACCAAGATCAATATGTGATTCTAATAATATACCAATACAACTATGCTACATCATCCATAAACCATGTGCTAACAACACTACTAACAAGTGCCTCTAACCATGTACCAAGTATGTACCAATCATGTATCAACTACTTCATCAAATATTACTTTCATTAATATGTACCAACATCACAACTATACACCTCATGTATGTGCTAACTCATCAACTACTTGTCTCAACCATAAAATCTGCACATGTACCTCAACCAAAGTCCCTTCATAAATTTCATCATTCAAATCTGATTTGTAACTATGTAATAGACCTGTATAAGATCACATACCGCAAACCTTCCTTAACTTTAACAACAAGAGACTAGCATTTCATCAAACTTCACTTAGTCTCACATGACTAATTTTGATTAGTCTCAAAAATCTAACTCTTTGCAATAATCATAACTATGGCCATGTAATGAATAGATGTATGAAAATGGTACACAATGTCATTCAGTGTGTCTTTTTATACAATTCCTCTAGATTTCACAACTTTGAACCTCTCAAAAAGGAGAGTTATAGGAAAAATGACATACCTTTTGAATTTCCGCTTATTCTAGAGAGCTTAACCCAGAGCGGCCCGCGATAGAATATTTGTTTGTATGGATCTGAAAAATTGTACAATATTAATATTAAAACCTGTAATCTAACAAATACATTTGTTCTTATTGAATTTGTATATGTTATGGAGAAGTTACGACGTTTTTAACCCTAAATACCTATTTTTGACTAGTTTTGTGACTAGCCACAAACCCTATTTTCCACTCTGTGATAACTCCAAAAAATAAAATGACCCACAAGATTAAATATTTATCACAACTACTTGATATGTTTCCTCATTTAATCTACCAAATTCAATTATCCGAATCATTCTATAAAACATATATTAGAAAATGGTAGATGACCAGAATAACATACCTTTAGAAAGCATCATCAAAATAATTTATCCTCCCTTGAGTTTTGGTCTTCTTTACTTCACCTATAGATATTCAATATGCTCAAGTGTGATTAAATGAGAAATCATTTCCTCCATTTATACTTTCATGTAGCTTCCTCAAGGGTTACCTTTTCACCATCTTAACCTATACTTCCTTATTTTTTAAGGTTAACCCACTTCTAACCACTTGTCCAATTCTTAGTACCCTCCATTAAATTTATTATTTAAATAAATAAAAAAATTTTGTCACTTCACTTTGGACTTATAGTACACTCCATCACTTCACTTTAGTATTTACCTTCTAAAAATCTCTAAACCACTTTTGACTACTTTGACCTTTTAGTTTCTAGATGACTCATGAGGGTTCTCCAACTTCACATGGCCATAATTTCTCTAACTGCGGAGGAGTTATGTGACATTCCACATACCAATGGAAATTACGACATACTATCCATATAGAGTATTCTTACTTGCAAATATATCAGAACTCATACCATTATCCATCAAACAAACTTTGAGTCCATTACCCAAACTCTTTCTCCAACTTCACATGGCTATAACTCTCTAACCTGCGGAGGAGTTATGTGTGTGATGTTCCACATATCAATCGAAATGGCATGACATGTACTATCCATATGGAATACATACCTATAAATACATCAAAACTCATACAATTATCCATCAAACAAACTTCTTGGTTCCATTACCCAAACTCTTTGTGCTACCGAAATTTTCTACCAAACTTCTTCAAGGGTTGACATCAATGAAAACCAAACCAAATAATCATCAATATCCTCCCTTTGTCATTAATGGAAACACTGATGTACACAACATATCACCTATGCTCCCTCGCGGACTCATTCGCCCCTTGGAACCATGCCTCTAAGGATCTTTCCAAGAATTTACCTTTTGCATCTAATAAATTCCCTTTGTCATCAATGGCAAAGGTATATTTCCATTCAGAGTTGCTCCCCCTAACTTAACTCTTGGGGATACCGACCAACTCTTTCCTAAAAAATTATCTCCAACCTCTAACTGCCCTTCTTATGGTGCTTCCTCATGTAAATCTAAGACATATATAAGATAAGCATCTCATATCTATTTTGGAGTAGGTTCACTCCGAGTCTCCTCGCATAGATACACAAAGGCTTCAGAAAGCCGCATTTTATAAAGATGTTTTGCCACTTGTCTCTTTGTGCCCACATATTCAACTCTGATGTTCTTCTCTATAACATGTTCCCTTAGAAAGTGATACTTGATTGGAATGTGCTTCATCTTGGAGTGCATCACCGATTTCTTTGAGATATTCATGGTGCTTGTATTATCACAATAGATTGGAATGGGATCATCATACTCAACCTGTATATCTGTCAGAATTTGTTTCATCCATAGAACCTGTGTACAACATCGTGTTGCTGCAATATACTCTGTCTCGGTTGTAGATAAGGATATTGATGATTGTTTCCTTCTTAGCCATGATACTAAACACTCACCCAAGTAGAATGTTTCTCCACTGGTGCTTCGTCGGTCATCAATGCAACCTTCCCAATATGCATTTTTGTTGGAAATAAGTGATAGATCATTTCATTTTGGATACCATAATCCAAACTCTTATGTTCCTTTGAGATATCTGAAAATCCTCTTTACTGCTAATACATGTGATTCATTTGGTTCTTCTTGAAATCATACCACTTGTCCAACTTCCTGCATTACATCTGGTCTAGATGTTGTTACATATAGTAAGCTACCAATCATTGACCTATATTTCCTCTGATCTATAGACTTTGAATCGTCATATTTTCTCAACTTGGAACTGGTTTTCATAGGAGTAGTAACTAGTTTGTAATCTTCCATTCCGAACCTCTTTAGCATTTCTCCGATATACTTAGTTTGAGAAATAAAAATTCCTTGGTTGCTTTGACATATCTGAAGACCGAGAAAGAAGGATAGTTCCCCAAGTAATGACATTTCAAATTCATTATGCATATCCTTTGCAAATTTCTAGCTTAACGTGTCATTAGTACTTCCAAAAACAATATCATCAACATAAATTTCAATTAATAAAATACTACTTTGAGTTACCTTGATGTAGAGGTTGTTGTTTGTGCTTCCTTTCCATAGTTCGTAGGGAGTTTTTTCATTGTTGTTTATGAGCATTAATCTATTTTGAGTGTGAATTGTTGTATGCATTGCATTTGTCCAAAAAATATCTATCAATTTGGAATCCATTAGCATTGTTCAATCCATTTCTTGTGTAATTATTATCCATTATGATAATGTTCCTTTGTCTCTTAACCACTCTTTGAAGCAATCTATGAATCCATGCTCTTGACCACTATCATATATCTGTCCAAACCTACTAAGTGTTCTTTTGAATCCATCTCTGTCCATATTGTCCAAGACTCTACTGCAAAACTATCCATAATGTTGACCCATTTATCATTGTACTATCATGAAGTATTCACTACTACAATAGATTGTACTTATGCTAATTGATTTCTCTGGATCTGTCTATTCAAACTTTGCAAGTTGCTCGAAGGATGGTTCTTTGGTCTATCACGGCTATCCCATAGACTCCCCCTATCTAATATTCATGTTACATGGGAATCTCTAAGCCAGATAGCTCAAAACAATTCCTGATCTAATGTGTATTCATCATCATCTTCATTGGTAGATTCATCATCTCTCTGAGCTCTGACTTCTTTATTTTTGTTCGTGGATTCATATTTCACTACAATTCATGAAAGTACAATATCTTGAACATGTTCCTTATTTACCTGTCCTTCTTTTGTTTCAGTTATTTTCCAAACCTTTCTATATCTAACATCTTTATTTTTCTCTGTAGAATTTCCTTCATCTCGCTTTATTTCCAATCTTGCGATCTTTGGGACCTGGTATTTGTTCACCTATTCTTCATGTTTTCTTATCCATACTTTCTTATATCTGATATCAGTGTTCTCTTTCATGGAAGTATTGATAATGCTTCTACAATTACTAGCTATGTGTCCATAGTTATGACATTTGTAACATTCATTGTTAAATGAGGCCACATAGGCATTTATTGCTTGAACATTTCTTTTATAATCCCTGCAATCTGCAACCTTATGTCCAAAATTAGTACAATAAAAACAATGACCATAAAATAAATTTGCATACCTGGGAGTGAATGATCTTCTTTGTGGTGTATTCCTTCTAAATTTATGCCTTGACTGATCATGATCATGATTGAAGCTTCTTTGTGGCTTGAACATGAATGGTCTTCTTGAAAATGTATCTTCAATAGTTTTCTTAGATTCTGGTTGACCATGATTCCTTCCTTTGAGTAATTTTTCATAGCTCTTTCTATTTTCTTCATTATTATTTTCTAGCAACCTTCAGTGCTTCTCTTCATTCTATATAACTGATGTGGATGTTTCTGTCTCTTCAACGTTCTTGTTGATCTTGACGATTTTACTTCTCAATGTGACATCTTCTTCTTCAATCTTCTCAACCTCTTCTTCTTTCTTCATTACCTAAGACTTCATGACTTCTTCTGTTCTTTGCGCTTCTTCCAGATGAATTTTTGATGTTATTATTTCTTCTTCAAGTCCTTTCTCTTCTTGACCAAACTCTGCCTCAAGCTGGTTTAGATCGTTAGTTCATTCCTTAAGACGATATGTCAATATCTTCTCTCTCATTTCTTCTTCTTCCTTATGTGTTGCTATGTTGGCTTCCAAATACTTCTTTTGATATTCAAGATTTTCTTCGATCTTTATGGCTTCTTCTAGTTGATTTCTTAAGTTCTCGATGACATGTTCAGATTCTTAAAAAATATGAACACTTTCATTTTGTTTCATCAATTCTTTCTTGAGTGACTTGTTTTCTTCTCTTAGTTGATCTAAAACACTAATCAATTCTTCTTCAAAATTGGATTCCTTTTCAATTAGTTTTTTTGTCTCATTTCCTTCATGGAATTATATTTCAAGATGTCCGCATTTTTCACAATTAAATAAAAACAACATACCTATGGTGATTATGTACTCTTCATCTTCTAAATCTGTTTGACATGGTAAAAATGATTCTTATTGATCTGTATTTGCATCTTCTTTGGCATTTTTTGAATCTGTGATGGGTGAAGAATATATGTCATGTAACTTGTCCCAAAGTTCTTTGGCTGGTGAAAATTTACCAACCTTTTCTCTTACTGGATTAGGTAATCCTTCCTAGATGAAATCCATTGGTATTTTTTTATTCTTCTTCAATTCCTTCTTGGTTTTAGTCTGTTCCCTTTTTGAACTATCATATCCTCTAACGACTGATAGCCAAATATAATTCCCTTATGCCTGTAAAAATACTTTCATCCTTCTACTCCACATCTCATACTTTAAACCATTTTGACCATTGAATAGTGGTACTCCATTCTTAGAATAATCTATGATCTCATTCCAGTGGTTAAACTGTTTCCTGAAGGAACCTGCTCTGATACCAATTGTTGGATTACTGAGAGAGGGGGTGAATCAATAATAGAGAAATTTAATCATGTTTAACCATATAATGCAAGTGTTATGTCAATGTAGCATTATCATCCAATAATTGCAGAGTAAATAAACAATGAACAAATGAGCAATCATACACATACATAGTATACCATTATTTTTATGTGGAAACCCAAAGAGAGAGAAAACCACGAAATGTATTTTCTTATATGTCTTTAATAATTACATTCATTGGAAGCACCAACTTCCTTTGTTTTCCAGCTGCAACTGGAAGGAGGATCCAACCCCCTAATTTCTCAAGCTACAACCTAAGGAAAGTTTCAACTCCCCAATTATCTGGCTACAACCAGAAGGAGGCTACGACCCCCTATGTTCTTCGGATACAACCGAAAGGTGGCTACAACCACCTGTCATTTCCCTGTCCAACCACCCTGAAGTAGAAGTAGAATGATGGAACCACTGTCACACTATCATTGTGAGATATGTTAATGTTTATGCCATTATTATAGTTCTTTGCATTTCAATAGATAATAGAAACATAAGAACAAGATCACTGAGAAATACACATTCAAAAGAGACAC